>VZTG01004385.1:144703-273842 GCA_013397845.1 Melanocharis versteri | reverse complement strand
AGGACACGGGGAGCTGGATGGACTGTGGGCCAGGAGGGAGAATCACCCTGAGGACACGGGGAGCTGGATGGACTGTGGGCCAGGAGGAGAATCCCCCTGAGGACACGGGGAGCTGGACGGACTGTGGGCCAGGAGGGAGAATCAAACCAAGGACACGGGGAGCTGGATGGACTGTGGGCCAGGAGGGAGAATCACCCTGAGGACACGGGGAGCTGGATGGACTGTGGGCCAGGAGGGATATTCATCCTGAGGACACAGGGAGCTGGACAGATTGTGGGCCAGCTCTGTCCCCCAGATTCATGGGTTCCTTGATCACTTCCTAGGCAATTACGTGGGTGTAAGACCTGACCACGGTTTTTTCCCCTCTCTTTGACCAAGGCTGTTTTCTCTGTTGTCTTACTGAGCTTATTTGCAGCCCTACCCTCCTGCAGGCTTTTTTTTTGGTGCCAATCTCCAGCCCAGGATCCCTTGCTGTACCAACCTCAGACTCCCTGGGGTCAAAGTCCTTAAAAACTTTATCCCATCCTTTCCTGCTATTCCGAGCCCACTTTGTGATATCTGGAATGCATCTGGTCCCTCTTCTAAACCGAGCTTTTTTAGGTAGTTACACAATTCATGCCAAGCAGCATCTCTTAAATGAAAAGTTGGATGTTTAAAAATAGCTCCTCATTACTGTATCCTTTGCTGGCTTCCACTCCTGCTCCATGTCTGGGTAACAGATCCATCATGTTAAGCTTCTGTATGCGCCACATAGTCAAGGTCACGTTGGTTATCCCTTTTCAGAGACTTTTTACAGACTGGTTCTGGTTAAGGCTTGAATCTGCTACAGAGGGAAAGCATCCTGATTTGGAAATACATAAATAATTTCATGTGGTCATGGGAAGAAAAAGAGTTTAACCAAGTATGGGTTTAATAATGTTAACTAGATGTCCATGAGAACAATCTAGAGCTGTAAAAAATAATTTGGTTTTTGTGTTGATTAACTAGTTTTTGATTAAACTTTTCTGTGTCAGCATACCTACAGTGGATGTTTGCTGGTGACAGTTCAGGACTTGTCAGAGTCTTGATGATCTCAAAGGTCTTTTCCAACCTAATTCATCCTGTGATTCTGTGGTTCTGAGTCCTGAATGCAGAAAACATTTCCAGAACTTGGAGCTTTGGAGAAAAGAGGAGAATTTGAAGATGCACGCAAGGATAAGAGATCTCAATGAAATTGTATCTCTGTTCCTGTCGGGTTAGACATGCATGAACTCCATTTAGCATTTAGTTGCACCTCAGTTGTGTCCTTCATCAGTGAGGACATCACCTTTTCTCTCTATCCCAAACACCACCACTTGTTTTCCCAAGAAATAATTGTATTTTGTGTATCAAGCCGTATTATCCTATTGTCTTAAACATAATCAATGGCATAATGGGACTTTCAATTCCCATTTCTTAGCTTCTTTATTTTGGGTGCTTCTTGAACATGCGAAGGTGGCTGCTTGTGTGACACACCCAGCCAGCCACTGCTTTAAAAGATGGTAGTTGGCTTTCATTTATGTACTTAAATTCTTTTAATACTAGAGAGTTTCCTTTCAATAAGAGACAACTGAAAACCTGTAAGAAACAGCTCAAATGTCTACCCAGAGTTTAACCAAAAACACTCTTGCCTCAGCCTAGGTTTTCATGGCTATTAATTTAATTTATTATACAGTAATGAACCATGCAGGATCCAAACTGACCCAGGATTTACTTTAATGGGTCATTAACTTGTCAGGTTCCCCCTTCTTCTTTCCCCCTCCTGATATTTTCTTGTCTTGCCAGAATTCTCATTATCCCAGCTATTAATCCATTTATTAACTTTGGACAAGGATGTATTTCATTAGAGAACACTTAAAAATTAATGATCACACACAAATTAAAAGTCTGCTGTAAAAGGATAGAGTACAAATAGGCTCTTTAGGATGTAGGTTTTATTTACACTCCAAATGAATGGCACACTGACAGTGGTTAAAATTGGTGTCAAAATTATAGGATCATTAAGGTTGGAAAAGACCTCTAAGATCGTCGAGACCAACCATTAACCCCACAGTGCCAAATCTGGATATTCACAGATTTTCTCCTGACCTGTTGTAGATTTACAGAATTCACTTTTATAGACAGTTATTAAAAGTTTGTCTTTCCATAATGTTACTTTAGAAATAATATTGTAGACTTACCCCAAAAATAACTTCCATAAAAATGTCAGCTGTGCTTTTCATTTTTGTAGGGTTCAGAGGAAGAGCTTCAAACTGCTGGAATAAAACACTGAAGCCAGTGTAGCTACTGACAACCTCCATTTTGTCCCTGGTTTTCTTAGAAAGTATGATCAAATATTTAGGACCTCATTTTCCTGGAAAGTATGACCAAAAGTTTAGGACTTATTACTGCTGAGTGTTTGGAAAATATATGTAACAGTAATCACACGGGTACTGTCTGCTCAGACACCAACCCACGGTGTGTGTGCAAAACAGGGGAAAATCCCTACTCCAGTCTGTGAGGGAAATAATTTGTGGCTTTATCAATTCATCTATTTGTAATCTGTAAATAATTAATATAAACTTTCCCTTTCTGTAAGCATTTCCCAGAAGACACTGCTGGGAGAACACACACACTCATTATTCATGGCTGTGCTCTTCCTTGTGCCTCCCGTGAGACAAGTGATGTTCCAGCACAGGCACCTGAGAGTCAATAATTCTGTGTCAGCCACATTTCAGGAGAAACAGGCAGAATAATTTTTTTTTCCTTTTCTGTTTTGATCCATTCATAGATGCAAAACAGTTAAGGATTTGGGGTTTTCCACATATGTTAGCATTCACTTCAGTTTACATCACAAATTATCACTCTTGTTCACACGATATCAGCCCTGCACATGTTAGAAGTATCTAACAGGAGTAAATTATGTATTTGGCTATTCTGCTTTTGTGACAGATGTCACAGTGCCTGTGTTACACTGCAAATTAATATGAAGTGAAATACTTGAAAGGAGCCGTGCAAACCTGGATGGTTTCAGGTTTTGTGGAGCTGGAATACTGAACACTGTGGAAGTGCCATCACACACGTTGGTGTGCACATTCCAGGCTAAGAAATTCGTTTGGCCTCTCATTTGCTAATTCGATCGATTTTAGAATTTGTTACCTAATTTACTTTGCTGCCAATTTGGGCTCTTCTTGAGCAGGAGGATTCTTCTGGCTGCTGAGATCAGTAGACCCACGCTATCCTAGTGTGCCCTGAATCCATCAGCACCCAGAGGGAAATCAACCTATTTTTCACAATAGGTTGGGTTCCCTGGAAAGGAACTTGCAGTGATCCGTGGTGTGGTCTGGCCAAGTTCCCAGCGTGACCCACTGGAGAACAAGTTTCCCTGCAGAGAAGGTGGCAGTGCACCCTCAGGACTGGGCAGAAGCCAGGTCTGTGCTATCCAACGCTGACAGCAATACCTGTAACTCATCCCAAAGCAGGACTGGGCACGAAGCTCGTTAGAGCAGCCACAGCAAGAGGAAGATCTGTGAAACTTGCACAGTTTAGCTCCCTTTGAGCAGAATGGCTTTCATCCAGCAGATGTCCCCCACCTTCCTGACAAATAAAAAATGTCTGGAAAGTGTGTCTTGGTGCAGGACATTCTAGTGCACCTTCTGAATCCTTCACACCTACACCGTGGTACTTTTATTTTACCTCGCATGGAAATCCAGTCAGTCATACCTGGGTTTGATATTTCTAACAGGGCATATCAATTTTTGGAATATCTGAAGCTGCTGGATCTGGTAGCTTCCCCTGGCATTGCTCTTTTGCAAATGTCCCTGATAAATTCCACGGATGTGCTTCACTCTGTTCTCACATTATCTACATCTCTGAGTTATCCCTCCAATGAACATGAAACTACCTCAGCCAGCCCACAACCTAAAAAGGACCTGCAGCCATCTCTCCAGCCTTTGTGCTGAACCACATCACAAGTTACCCTCCCTTTCCAACAACTTCTACACCAGTGGGAATAAGCAGAGCTCTTTTTTCCCCATAATCCCTCACACACAGGCTGGAGGCAAGAAGTCTCAAAAGGGCCCAAGGTTTCATTGCTTTCATCTTGAGGCTACAACAGAACTGCTCAAGAGCTGCATCTCTGTCTTACTCATTTTATTCGTTTTGAGGATTTAATGTGAATTCCTGGCACGTTTTCAAAGCATGTTCTCTAAGTTAATAAAATTATAATATTAAAAGGCAAATAATAATAATACTGTGCTCTCAGAGTTACAGCTCCATCGTGCAGATTGGTGGACTTTTTGCCAGGTCACCTTTGTTACATTTAATAGCAACCATAAATCTCAAAACCTCATGCAAACTAGAAAATTAAGGGCCATAAGACTGGGAGATTTTTTTCTTTTTTATATTTTCTTTGAAGAGATTTACTCCCTCTTGGGATAAAGGGAAAAAAACAAAGAAGAAGAATGTTGTGACATGTTTACTAAAGTTAGGAGTCCTGAGTTTGGGATTCAAAGGTGGTAGTCTGGAAAACAGGGTTATTTTTCTTATCTAATGCCCTTCTATATTTGTGAACGAGGTGAGGCACCATGGGTGTGGTGGATAACAGCAGCGACAGCAGCTCACAAATGTCTGCAGAGTTAATGCAGGTGATTTTATGAAGATAAACCTCTGGTCACTGGTAAAGGCTTCTGAGATGCCTGAATTCAGTGAGAAACTGCTTTTCTTCAGTCCTGGATCTTTGCCACTGCTTTTCTGATGGATTTGAGACTCCTTCAGAGCAGCCTTCGAGCACCTGAAAGGGTGAAGGACACGTTATGCTGGTGAGAAGACCCCTCGTGAAAGGATTCTTCTGCATAAGAAAACAGCTAAAAATCTTTAAACCATCTCAAAACCCCCGGAGATTTATGAGATTCTTGGACAACTGCATTTTCTTCTCTCTTTGATGGGTTTAGCTCCTCGTTTCTAAATTCTTTGTTCTAACTCTCCTCAGGTTCAAAAGTTCTTGATGTCTATGTGAGCGACTAAAGATGCTAATTTTGCTTTTTGTCTGGTAATTACCTCGATTCTGCCAAGCTTTTAAGACCCTTTAATTTGCTTACCTTTTATTGAACAGCAGACAAAAAACGCCAAAAAACAATAAAGCCCTAATTTGAGAGTCAGATTGTCAAAATGTTCCTGCAGAAGTGGCAACTATTGCAATAGTTCAAATTGAAACAGTCTTCTGTCACCTTTCTCCATATCATCACCTGCACTTCTGCCAGGGTGGAATTTTTTCTTGGAGTGTTTGGACTGGTGGAACAGACTTGGTTTTATTTATTTACTGGATAAAATAGGCTCAAAGGTCGTCTGTCATCATGGATACAATTCACAGCAATCTGATGGCTTCTTCCCTACAAGTTTATCTATTATTATTGCATTATCACTGATAAAATAATGTTTGGAACATAAAAAGATAAAATACTAGAGTGAGTCTGAAAACTGTAGCCTTGGAAGTAAATTTGTCCTGGGATGTTTAGTGTTTTAGGTGAATAAAAATAATAATAATAATAAATGTAGGATTTAGAATATCATAGATACCAGGCCATCCATGTCTCACCTCCACAAAGTCATGCTGCCCATGTAGATACCCAGAGATGCTGACAAAAAACTGAGTTTCTGCAATTTACCTGAGTTAAATAAGATTTTTTCTCCCCTAATAGCTTGAATATCTGCTATTATTGCCTTAGATAGAGATTAGTATCCCATTCATTTGATTTCTCTTTCAACAGCTATTTATTCTGTGTAAATTAATTTATAAACCATTATGCCTCATTTGTGTTACGTTTTTCTTTATCGATTCATCCAAGTGGTTAGAATGGAGGTAAAGTTCTTTTCGTCAGATTATGGTGAATATCTGCTTTTCCTGAGGTGCTCCTGGTCCCAGCTGAGGTGAGAAGAACACTGATTTGTGTTTGTAGAAGAGACTCTGGGAAAACAAAACCCTCTAAAATGATGTGGAAGGAGGATTTGCCTTTTACCAGTGGGGTTCTTTTAACCACTTTGTCAGTGGTTTGCATACATAAAGGAAAATTAAGATTGCTGCTTCTTTTAACTTCAAAGGCAGCCTTTTTAAGCTCTACTTCTGTTTGTAAAACGAAATGTCTAAAATGCAAATTATTTGGAGGGTAGAAAGTTCCTCTCCAGTCACAGTACTGCAGAAATTCCAGCAGCAATAATTAAATATTAATCCCATAAATGGTGTGATTTCTCATGCACTGAGGCACAAAGGGATCTGAATTGATCATGGGTCCCAGCTTCAATGAGAAAAAATAGTTGAAATGTTATATTTTTAGCATAGTTTTCACAGCAGTATAGTAAAACACCTTGCTCCTGACCTCTGCGTGGTGGAAACGTGCTTTGCATCGTGGAAATCTCTGAAGCTGCACGGAGCTCACGATCTGAGGTGCAGCACTGGGGCCTCCATCCCCCGCCAGGTTAAACTGGTTTGAGGTGAAGGCTTTGCCTTTCCCCTCCGTGTGCCTGGGCACATTCTGATCTCAGCTGCACTCACCATTGAAGGGATACCTTCAAGCTCAGCAGCAAAAATCAGATTTCAGGGCTGCCAATCATTTTTAGAGCACTTGGATGTTGAAATTCCTTTAAAAAATCATAGCTGAATTTTTTTGTATTGTGCGGAAATCCCGGAACTGCTTTTGTAATATCAGCGATTTGTTCTGTAGGGGAAAAGAACTGAACCCCCTCGAGATGCGTGTTTTAATATCCTTTAATAATGACATCTAGAGGGGTGAGCCTTCAAATATGGGAACATTGGTGTGTCGGTGTGTGTGAAAAGCCAACAGCTCTTTTCTCACCTGTGTGCATCATCAGGACTGCTCCTACAAGGAAAAGAATATGCTTTCCATTATTGCTCTGATCTCCCTTGTGGGTAAGGGAGTGGACCTGTAGTCTCATAACATCCAATATTTACAGGAACCATCCTGTAAATCAAAGCAATTTATTCAGTCCTGTGCTGTACCTCGTTACTTTTGCAATAGTTCATTTCTTCCTTCTATATATTTTCATAGAGTCCCATGCTCCTCTGGGGAAGCTTGAACCTGAAAAGAAGTCCAGGGGAATGTAAATGATCTGCCCTTTTCCAGCTGACTAACGTGGGCCATAAAACACTTTAAAATACAAAGGAGACTTAACATCTGGTCGAGTTTACTCATCATAAACACACCTGAATGAAAAGTACTTCTTGTTCTGTGGAGCGGAGCCAAATGAACGATAGACTAAGACAGACATTTGTTATACGTTGTTATATATTGTGTTGTTATATATTGTGTTGTTATATGCAAGTGCTCTCTCCTTGCATTTCAATGGCTAAATTAGAGGTAATTCGATAGTAAAATATGCAGGTAGCCCCAGGACACATCGTACATTCTTTTATTCTGAAAACTTTCTATGATTAAAAATGAAACCTAATTACAAACTCCCCATTCATCCTCTAAAACGTCAAAGAATTGGTGTTTTTCAATGTCAATACAGTAACAAAATCAGTACTGCAGCGGTGACGCAAGATTTGTTTTCTCAACCAAATTTATGCTCCGACAACTTTCTGCTTGGAAAAGGAATAAAAAAAAGAGCAATATTAGAGATGTCCATATTTGACGTACGAGCCTTGCTGTGCTAGCGGCTTTCATTATGGCTTTCCCGGTGCTTCCAGCTGTCCCGCTGCAAAAACCCAGCTCTGGATGACAAAACGTTCACCTTTTCCCAAACCTTTTCCCGAACCTTTTCGCGGGCAGGCGGCCGACAGCTCTCCAGCACCGCCCTCTGTGCTCGGGGAAAGCCGACAGCCTCCAGGAGCAGCAGCCTGGCAGGGAGAGAACGGGCTCCGAGCAGCGGCTGTGCCCAGGAGGGAGGATCCCTTCCCGCAGGGACCTGCAGCCCTTCCGAGCACAGAGGTGAGATGCTCATCTCTGGGGGTAGAGGGCTGGTGAGGGGATGCTCAGAGCCTGCTGCTGTGGTCAGTGGTTCCCCACCCATCTCTGGCGTTCAGGGATTTAATCCTGGTGCTGGGGTGAAAAGCATCCTTGCTTTTCGAAGAAATCCAGCTTCTGAAAGTGGGAGAATTGTCAAATCTCGAGTTGGAAGGGATGTATAAGGAGCATGAGTCCAACTCCCCAACAACAACAACAAAAAGGAAAAGGAAAAGGAAGAGGAAAAGGAAAAGGAAGAGGAAAAGGAAGAGGAAAAGGAAAAGGAAGAGGAAAAGGAAGAGGAAAAGGAAGAGGAAGAGGAAGAGGAAAAGGAAAAGGAAAAGGAAAAGGAAAAGGAAAAGGAAAAGGAAAAGGAAAAGGAAAAGGAAAAGGAAAAGGAAAAGGAAAAGGAAAAGGAGACAGGGTTAGAAAAAGGAAAATGAAACAGAAAGCCCTTTTCTTAGTTAGCTCTCTGAGATGTCCTGCTGGAGTCTGCTGGTGTAATTCCTGGTGCTCAGGAGCAGCCCTGCTGAATCCAGTGGGACTGTCTGCAAACTAATGCACAACTCGGTGTGAGTAAACACACCCCTGTGTGGCCTTGTGTAAATACAAATCAGCCTGCAGACTGAAAGGGAAATACAAACAAAATTCCTTTGCTCCTGCTCAGGAGGAAGAAGAGAAATGGAGGATGGCTGAACAGGTTTTTTCCCTGCTCTGGGGAAGCATCCTCTGGAGTTTGCAGTGCGTTATTAGTACCTATTTCCACTAAACCCCGAGTCTGTGCTGACAAGAAAGACCTTATCTCCTTCAAAGCAAGATTACAGGCCTGCTGCTACCACCTGCATTTCTTCCTGCTGCTCTAGGGCATCTCTGCTGGTATTTAAAGACCCTGTGCAGGGAACTGTGCTCCCGGTGCATCGTTAGTGCAGCGACACCGCCAGCCCTGGCTCTCCCTGTTCTGCTCTCATCTGCTGCCTTTTCTCCCTCTGATTGTAAACTGCAGGGACACGAGGCTTTAATCTGTGTTTTGCAGCCTGGTGTAATGCTGGTGAGGTCTGTGACTGAAGATTAGAGCTAGGCAAGTAACACATCTAAAATTCAAACCCCTAATAGTTTATTCGTTTTGTATTCACAGAGGAATTAAAAAAAAAAAAAAAAGAAAAAAAGAAAAAACAGAGGAAAAATTCTTTCTTGTGTGTGTTTTGTAAAACCTTAAGAAAACAACCTTATGTGGCCCCAACCAAGTTGAACACTATTCTTTATGAAAGAAAACAGTCCTAAATTAAGAGTGGAATTTTAGCTTCAACTTTTGAATTTCCTGGCTTTTGTTGGTTTCTTATATACCCTCATTATTTCAGCAGTGTGTTGTTTTTGGTCTGACTAATATTTAGAAATTGTTCCATCCAACTTTTAGATGTCTACTGTTTGAGAATGATTCATTTCTCTTTGACTTCATGAGCAAAATTTGCACAGTGGGACCTTTTCCTGTCCTTGGTGTGTCTCTCCCTGCTCGGTGCTCCAGAATTCCCTGTGTTCTACCCCAAATACCTGTGGGGTTGCCTGACAGCTGTGGAGCAGCGTGCATTTCAAACGGGGAGCTGCACCTTTGCAGGGATGTGGTTAAGGGAATCATTTTGCCAGGATGAACAGCCTGAATGCAAAGCACCAGCACTCAGGATGCTGGCAGCAATTCTGGACTCAAGCACTGCGCTATTCCAGTGGTGTTTGAATAAATACTGGACAGAAGAAGTTGAAAAAAAATCATGAAAATAAAATTTCAAAACCTCTTTATAGTTTTGTAATAAAATTTGAAATATTTTTTAAAAATAAAATTTCAAAACCCATTTATTTATTTTGAAATGAATAAATAATTTGTCAAAGGTGTTCCATAGGTTTGCAACGGCAGCAGTGATGTGAACTCCCAGGCCCACTGGGTAGGCTGCCATCAGTGTTAGGAAAACAGCTATCACTTCCCAGTATAATTGTCCTGAACCAACAAAAAGTATCTAAACACCCTGTTCTTTGGCAGTAAATTGTGGATAATCCTCTAATTTAGGATTATGAATGCCAGGGATCAGGTAGTGCTCAGAAGCAAAAGATTTATAGTGTGCCAAGAGGTACAGTGATATTGAATATCTTCATTAATGGCACAGACAAAGGGATTGAGGGCACCCCCAGTGAATTTGCAATGGCTCCAAGCTGAGAAGTGCTGTTGACACACCTGAAGGATGGGATGCCACCCAGAGGGACCTGGACAAGGCTGAGAAGTGGGACCTTGGAATCTCATGAGGTTCAACAAGACCAAGAGCTGGTGCTGCACCCGGTTTGGGGAAAGCTGTGATGTAAATCCAGGCTGGGGGGTGAAAAGATGGGGACGCAGCCCTGGGGAGAAGGACTTGGGTGAGCAGGTGGCTGAGGGGCTGGACAGGAGCTGACAGTGAGCTCTCACAGCCCAGAGCCCCCCTGCCCCAGGCTGATCCCAGCAGGAAAGGGGGGATTCTGCCCTCTGCCCCTGTGCTCAGGTGAGACCTCACCTGCAGNCTGAACCAACAAAAAGTATCTAAACACCCTGTTCTTTGGCAGTAAATTGTGGATAATCCTCTAATTTAGGATTATGAATGCCAGGGATCAGGTAGTGCTCAGAAGCAAAAGATTTATAGTGTGCCAAGAGGTACAGTGATATTTAATATCTTCATTAATGGCACAGACAAAGGGATTGAGGGCACCCCCAGTGAATTTGCAATGGCTCCAAGCTGAGAAGTGCTGTTGACACACCTGAAGGATGGGATGCCACCCAGAGGGACCTGGACAAGGCTGAGAAGTGGGACCTTGGAATCTCATGAGGTTCAACAAGACCAAGAGCTGGTGCTGCACCCGGTTTGGGGAAAGCTGTGATGTAAATCCAGGCTGGGGGGTGAAAAGATGGGGACCAGCCCTGGGGAGAAGGACTTGGGTGAGCCTGTGGCTGAGGGGCTGGACAGGAGCTGACAGTGAGCTCTCACAGCCCAGAGCCCCCCTGCCCCGGGCTGATCCCAGCAGGAAAGGGGGGATTCTGTGCCTCTGGCCCTGTGCTCAGGTGAGAGCCCACCTGCAGAGCTGCCCCAGCCCTGGGGCCAGCACAGGGAGGAGCTGGAGCTGCTGGAGAGAACCCAGAGGAGGCACCAGGATGAGCAGAGGGATGGAGCAGCTCTGCTGGGAGGAAAGGCTGGGAGAATTGGGATTGTGCAGCATGGAGAGGAAAAGGCTTTGGGGTGACCTAACTGAAGCCTTCCAGTACCTGGAGGGACCTAACAAGGAAAATGGAGAGAATTTACAAGAGCCTGGAGTGACAGAACAGGAGGAATGGCTTTAAACTGAAAGTAGGTTTGGATTAGGTACCAGGAAGGTGGGGAGGCCCTGGCACAGGGTGCCCAGAGAAGCTGTGGCTGCCCCTGGATCCCTGGCAGTGCCCAAGGCCAGGTTGGATGGGGCTTGGAGTGACCTGGGACAGTGAAAGGTGTCCCTGCCCATGGCAGGGGTGGCACTGAGATAATCTCTAAAGTCTCTTCCAACCCAAACCATCCTGTGATTCTTGATACACATAACCAAGGCAGGGATAAAATCACGTGGCAAGCCTGCTTGTTGTAGGGCGTGTGAGGAGCAGCTCACATCCTGGGAGTGCATTATACCAGAAATTATCTACATCTACTACCAAAGCCTCCATTAAGGAGATGCTGTTTGCTTCAATTGATGCAGGAAAACAGAGTGGGACATCAGAAAAAAACAGAAGAAAAATGAAGGCAATGAAATATGATCACTGCTGATGCAGAAATTTCCATGTTTTTCACTTCAAAAGATCCATTTCTAAGGTTCTAAAAAAGAGAGAGGAACAAATTTTTTTGGTGCAATTTGTTTTGCAGTGATACATTTCCAAAATCTTTCAGCATGTCTGATATTAGGTTCTGAGCCACAATCTTCAAATGTCACATGGAAAAAGAATTTACTGCTGGTTAGGCATGGGATTTCCTCTGGCATAGCATAATATCAAGTCTTGTGATCTATTTACATTTAAAACCAGTAAAATTAATGAATGAACCAACACAGAGGGCCCTTGTCTGTTTGCAGAGTTTCTGAGTTACCCTGAGTTTCTTGCTTAATTTTTTATGACTGCGAGTGTTCAATTTTAACTCGGATTTAGTTTTCAGCAATGCAAATTTTTCTTAATACTAACAACAGATGTTAGCAATATACCCACATCCAAGAACACGTTTATATGTGACCAAACTCGGTGTAATTGCCACATCATCTGGTAAATTGGCATTACAAACAAGTCTCGGGGGAAGAAACACGACTCCCACTGTATGTCATCACTTTTGAAATTTCCACAGTAAAGAATCAGCGCTCAAAGCTCTTCTTTCTGTGCTGACAACTCAGATAAGGGAGCTTGTAGCTGGGGCTTGCTATTTCCCAAGGACTTGGTAGAGCCTTGTTTTGCTACTACAAGGGCCCTTTCACGTGGGACAAGCATTTGTGTCATGTTGCCTTGCAAAAACACCTCCCTATCTGCCTTCCATGCAGCTGAGCGTGCTCTACCACGAATTAAATAGCAGCAGACTGCGGAGAAGAAACAGCAGAGAACTCAACTTTTTTATCACCTAATTAGTCCCAGCATAAAAGGTCTGTATTTTGATGGTAGCTGTTAGAGCTCTGCTGTCGCTGTGGTTATTGCCCAGGCCACTCCAGACTGGAAATATTGAACAGGGATAGTTTCTCTGGCTAACATAGCCCATCAAATTGCCTCTCTCTGCCCCAGATGCTGTTCCAAAGTTATTATATTACAACTAAATGTGTTTGGAACGATGTCTGGCTATCAGCATTTTGTCATTAGAAGAGAGAAAGGAAGACCAACGGTAGACAGATATCGCTATCTGGACTGTAATGAGTCCCTGAGGGAAAATTAAGGGGTAATTGTAACAAGCCTCTGGATGGACCAAAAAAAAATTAGTCAAATCTCATCTGTTCTCCAACTTCCTTCTTTCTCTAAACTGTCAACACTTTCCGTGCGTTTTGGCCCAAAATGCCTGTCTCCATCTCAGCTAAGCTCCATACAGCTTTTTACTTCCTTACAAAGTTTTCAAAAAGCTTAAGAGGCTTCTTAAAGTGTCATTTTGTATGTGGTAGTAAATCCAGCTGAACTGGATGCACTGATGAATTTGTCAGAGTATTTACATGGAAGAGATGTGGGGAAAAGTTCTCCGTGCAGTCTGTGCATCTCTAAGCTGGGAGGATCTGCCAAAACCCAGAGCTTGGTGTCTCTACCTGATGAGTTCCTTTCTGCAGAAAACACCTGACTGCTCACACCAGAAATGGGCCCTTTGTTTGAGGCGATGGATATGGAACTGAAAAAGGGATTTAATCGATGACTTCATCATGGACAGTTTTACTTCTTACTTTGCTTTGGGAAAACTGAAGTTCTTAATTTTCGTGTCTATGCAAATAACTCTGCCTCCAGTCCCAAGTTTTTTTCCAGTTCTAAGAGTCATAGAAATAAAGATGGTGGTGAAATAAAGGTGTTTTCCTGTCCTAGGTGTGTTATTCTCCTAGGTGCCTGCTAGGACACCTAACACCACTCAGGTTTCTAGACCTGACTTGGAAAATGGGAAATTGCAACAAGCAAATAAATATCCGGTTGTTTTTTCTGCGCGGCTTGGTGTCCTTGTGTTACTCTCAGCACTTAGATCAAGACACAGAGAGACAAGATAGCATTAGGAACATCAGACTATTGGATATTAAAATGCAAACCTAAAGCAGTTAAAAGGTATTCCCTGAGATGATGGCAGGAGGTGCATAGTGGGGAACGCTGTGATGAAATTCAGAAAAGATACGACACAAACCCCATTCTTGGTGTGTTCACAGATAATCTAGAGGATCTATTATAAAGCTGTGGTCCTGACTAAGCTTCTTGGCTAATTAGTTATATTTTTTGTCCCCTGGAAATAATATTCTGAATATGAGTTCCAGGTGCTGCTTGGTACCCACCAACGGTGGTGCCGGTCCAAGGAGGGTAGCAGCTCTTTGTGATTATTGGGGTTCATGACCGACGTTACATGACACAGAAGAAATGAATTCTCAGGGAATTATTGGATCCTGCACCATTTTTCCTAGAGCAGCTCAGACCTGCTGAACACCGCTGAGCAAAAGCACCTGTGGGAGAGGGTGGAAAATCTTGCAAACTCCTTGGCATTCCAGGCCAGTGGAGAAAGAAGCCAAGGTACAGTCAATATTTATATTTAGACCTAGAGATGCATATTTTATTTTTACTTTATTTCTGTTTGAGCATGGACCAGACTGGAAGAATCAAAAACTTGTTGAGCTTAGGACAAAAATAGCACATTTCTCTGCATTTTCTTTTTCTTCCCTCACAGTTTCCTCCATTGACTTTGGTTCAGCTCTCACTGGACCAACAAGCTCTGAGAGCTCCTATAAAACTCTAAAGTGAAAAAGAGTGTGCCTGCCAGGTGGGATTTTTTTCCCCCAAGTGCTCCCAGCTCTAATTTTCACCACATGTGAACAAGTGTTCGCAGTTTTAAAGATGTGTTGAGTAATTGCACATGCGAGACATCTTCCCTTTAATGCTCCCAGTGCGTTCAAAGCTTTTTTTGTGAGAACACCCCTGTTAACAACGGAGTTGTGGCCTTTAGCTTATACTTAAGTGGGTACTGCTTTGTGTTGAAATATAATTGGTAGCACTTGCCTGTTCTTATTCCCTCAGCTTAGCTAATGAAAGACACGGCCATAATCTACTTCTCTTAGGATCAGGGTTTGAGCCTGGAAAATCTCTGCTGGAAGGAGCCGGAGAGGCACCTGCAGCTGTGGGTATCATTTCTTTTTGGATCAAAATAGGAAACAAGGGTGCTTGCTGCCTCCTCTTTTGGGTGAGGATGTGAAGTGATGTGCTGCTTTCACACACCAATAAAAGGAATGATTCCCCTATGCAAAAGGGAATTGTGATCTGCCAGACTGATGAAACGTGCAGGACGCCTGGCCACCTTCCCTGTGACACCACAGAAGGGACAGGGCAGGTCTGCAGTGGGGACTGAACAGTTTTCGAGACAGCTGAGGAGGGAGAGATTCACCATCAGCCCTGGCCACCCTCTTGCCATGCACCCAACCAGGAGAGGGATGACTCAGGCAATGAAATTCAATTCATCTCCATACAAAAAAAACTGTTCTTATGGGAATATCTCATTGCCTGGCTAAATGTCCTGTAGGACTGAGTCTGGGCACCGCTGGCAAGAGATAAACCAAAGGGGGATGGGTCGGGAGGGCTGGGGGAGCTGTGGGACAAAATGAAATACAAATGGTAGAAAGTGAGATTTGAATCAAGTGAGGGAACAAATGCAAGGTCTGTGAGGTAGGACTCAAACAACAACTGTGTTTTCTTGGCTTCTCTAAGTCACTGTTCTCCTGGCCAGTAATTCTGTGAGAAAGCGGTAAAGAAATGTTAATTACCTCCAAAATTATCTGCCTCCAGTTATTACTAGAAATGGCATTGAAAACAACGAATTTTTGAACCACATGGTAAGAAAAAGATGAGTTTTTTCTTTTGCTCCATTGTTCTGAAAATGTTGTATAGTATCGGGGTTTTTTTTGAAATAGCACACGGTAAAAAGCCTGGTAAATGTGTTTTAAATTTCAGGAACTATAATTAAAAGTCATTTACTCCTGGTTATTTCTGGAAAGAGGCTGACCATAGCCTGTTTGGGGTGAGCACTGAGTCACCCACCTCTCCTGGCTGTGTTTGGAGAAACACCAAAAGTGCCTACAACAAAGGCATGGGTTTCAAATCCAAGCAAAGGAGCTGCAAGCAGCACTTACATTTGTTTTTGTAGTGATCAAAGGTTTTGGTCAAGTCCCACACTTCGTTGGTGTGGAAGGAACAGTCCTTGTCCCACGAAACGTGGCTGACCTGAATCAGAGACAAAATAGAAGTTTCAGGTCTGTGGCTGAGCAGCCAAACCTCAGAGCCACAGAATCAGCTCGGTTGGAAAAGACCTTTAAGATCATCACATCCTACCTTAAACCCAGCACTACCAAAAACTAAACCGGGCCTCTAAGAGACACAACTTCGTGTCTTCAATCCCTCCAGGGATGGTGACTCCATCACTTTGCTGGGATGCTGATCCAGCCCATCCTGGGGCAATCCTCACCACCAAACCTCTCCGAGAGTCACACCAGAGTGTGTGATTGTGCTTTCCCTGTGAGCTGACACAGCTGCTCCACGGGCTGTGAACAGAAACACTCCTCCTTTCCAGGTCCAGGGGTCTCTCTCTGGTTCAGCTCCACAGATAAACTCTCTGGAGATGTGCTTGCACTTAGGACGTAATTCAAGACAGGAAAAACAAGCGAGCGCTTTTAGATTATCAACACCCTCAGAAAGAAATGTGTTCATTAGAGTTATGACAGCCCCAGTGATTCATTAGTGGGAAAAAGTTTAATATGCATTTGTAGATATAAACCAGAGCTGATCAGAACAGACTGAGTTCCCTTAGTAGTAGCTTATTACCAAAGAATTAAAGGTTGCAGTGGGATCTGCATCTAAAATTGGAGGAAACTTCTCAGCCAGCCATGCTTTGGTGCTATTATTGTTTTAAACTTGCTCTTTTCCCTTGTTGGTATTTGCTCTGTGATGTATGTGTGGAGAGCAACTGTAACACTTCTCCAGAACAGTATAAACTTGTCATATTAAATTTCACTGGGAAATTAAAAGGTTTCTAATCAGCAGAGCGGTGAAGCTCTGGAACAGCTTTCCAGGAAAAATGAAGGCCAATAAATTTAATCACAATGAAGCCCGAACAGTTTATAAAAGGGATTATGTGACATAGTCCTTAGAATATTAGAGGACTGAAATTGAAGATCTCTGCGTCTCATTTTCCAAACTTTGTTCCTATGTCTGGAGGTTTCTCTCACAACACATTTCTGAAGATAACTCTGTGATCGTTGCTGCATGAGGAACACCGGGCAGTCAATCCCAGGGTGTTGTTTCATGCTGCCCCACGTTTACAGCTGCTAAACTTCAGTTTATATCTGCTATGTCAAATTATTTCAGTGTTACCTCTTCATGCAGGCAGCGGAGGTGGTTGTTACAGGACTGAAGGGAATTTAACATAACGCGGGTACAGCTGTAGCAGGAGAGGTCCAGTTAACCCAGTACCTTGTCTCCAGCTGTGGCTGAGAGAAAAGACCTCATGAGCAGAGAAAGACTGTGGTAGTGCTTCTCAGAAGTCCTCTCCTAACTTCCAACGATTTAATGCCCAGGGACCTCACAGAAATCAGATCTGCTTCCTCTGGGCTTCCTAAATCCTCCTCTCTGATTTTTCTTCTCTGAATTAAAGCAGCCACTTTTCTAACACTTGAAGACTTTTGACACTTATGTGAAAGCATCCAGAGCAGATCTGCAGTGCATGGAGAAGTTTTCCTTCTGATGCCTGCTTGCCTAATTTCATGAACAGAGGCCAAGAGTGAGTATCCAGGAAACTCAGGTGTATTCCCTCATACTGCCCTCCATCCACCTCTTTTCCATGCTGAGCCATCCTGATCTGCCTGTGCAGAATCCAGCATCATCTTGATTATCCCTCCTACATGTATACAGGCCTTTCCTTTCCTTTCCTTTCCTTTCCTTTCCTTTCCTTTCCTTTCCTTTCCTTTCCTTTCCTTCATTAAAACTACATGTAGCATTCAAGATTCGCGCATACCACAGATGAATAAGTTGACATAAAGATATTCTTCCTTTGTTTTGTTCTCTAATTCTTTCCTAACATCCCAACATTCAATTTCCTTTTTTCATTAGCTGCTGAGTACTGAGATATTTTCATGGAACTTTATATCCTGATCCCCAAATCTCATTCTTGAACAGCTTCAAGCCCTGTTTCCAGTGTGCCTTACCATTAGTTGGAGCTGCTCTTGAGAATGAAAATTCTTTTCTTTCCTCCATTAAGAGAGAGAATCCATCCTAACTCAGCCTCTAATTCCCTGGTTGAAGTTGGCCATCTTGGCTTCCAGTTTAATTCTGTGCCTGTTTTCCATTAGAAAATGAGACACAATCTGTACCTGCCTGCAATTTCTGGTTGCCTCAGTGCAGCACAGCTGCAGGAGGGTTACAGGTCTTGTAACTCGTTGGAGCTGCAGCTCATCCTTCCAGCTGTGGAGAGTATCTTCCTAACAGCATGTGAAACTTGGGGTGTTTTCAGGACTCTCTGTTTAGAGACCAGCCCTGAAATTAACCAGTCACTTCAGAAAAAAAGTTTTCAAAACTTCCCCCCCAACCAAAAAAAAAAAAAGAAAAAAAAGTTAAATAATTCACAGCATTTGTAAAAGGAATTATAAAATGAGCCATATTTGGGGCCTTTTCTTAGATGCTGTGATCCTCACAGAAACAATGGATTTCAGTGTTTGCTCTCTGTATTATTTAGGTTATAGAGAGTGCATTTATAAGCAAATGCAAGAGTTTCCCACCAGTAGTGGAGTGTGTGGGAAATATCAGCAGTAGTCCAGAGTGTCAGCACATTTCCTTCTCCTTAGCTTTATTTAGTCTAATTGCCATTCATTTTTGGCTGCTAATGTTAATTTTTGCTGGTTTTTTCCCCTCTAATCTGCTTATTCCCTAAGAGATTGTTTTGTGTAGTTGGATCAGTAGTTTACATACTTTATCTAGAAACTCATGGTGTTCTTTTCTTATCCTAAACAGCTCGTGAAGCAAAATGGGAACTGGAGCAGACACTTTCCCAAAAAACAGGCTCCTCTGATGTTCTGCTTTGCTAGTGGGTAAATCACAATGAGCTGGCAAACTGCAACCCTGGAGTTTTTATTCTTATTTATTGTATGACCCTACAAAGTTCATACGACCCATCCACAGAAGGAGCTAATTAATAGGGTGTCATAAGGTCTAAGCAGTGCTTTTTATATCTCCTTTAACCCTTGTGGGAAGCTGTTGTTCAAGGTAATTTTGGCTGCTGGCTGACATTTCTATGTGCAGGACAATGGTGACATTTTTTTCCAGGGATTTTCCAATTCTGGCTATTGGAGGTTAAGTATTCCTGGATGAATACAGTGTGATGTTATTAATCACAAAGGACAGTATAAAAAAGGTAGCTTTTTTCACCACTCTGTAAAACATAATACTGCACACTGTCTATGGAGAATTTGCAAGGCTTTTTTGAACAAGAAAATCAAATGCCATGAATCATGTGGGAGTTTGGTTGCAACACCCAGGTAATATTTTAGTTTATCTGATAGTTCCTGATTACGTTTATCTTTTAGATACCTCCATCACCTGTGGGTATTCAGTCTTTCCCCTCTCTGTTTCAAATGACATGCAGAATACCAAACACAGCCAGAAGCATTTTTCCCTGAGCAAAATGCCCAGCTCCAAATGGATCAAAGAAAATCGTTGTGCATAAAAGCAGGTGTCAGTGAACAGTTTTACCCCTGATAGTGAGGTAAGATTATGAAAGAATGCAAGTTTTCAAAAAAATGATAAAGCATGTGGACTGTTTGTAATCTTTACAGCCATCCAGGCTGCTGCTGTGGAAGCAAGTTTAAAATGCCCTCTACTTTGCTGTCAGTAGTGAGAGAAACTCCAAAGCCTCTCAGGCTCCAGTTTTCTGTACTTAAGACTCACTCACTGATGTCATGTTTGGCATTTAGTTGTTAGCAGCACCAGCAAAAGACCATATTTAATTCAGTCTAACAAGCTTTTGCTCTCTCCACACTAAATTGAATTTCTCCTACTGAAATTGGTGTAGTTTATCATGTAAATGTGTGTGTCTGGTATCCATAGAATCACAGAATGAATGGAAGGGACCTTAAAGCCCATCCAGAGCCACCCCTGCCATGGGCAGGGACACCTTCCACTGTCCCAGGATGCTCCAAGCCCCAGTGTCCAACCTGGCCTTGGACACTGCCAGGGATCCAGGGGCAGCCACAGCTGCTCTGGGCACCCTGTGCCAGGGCCTCCCCACTCTCACAGGGAGGAATTTCTCCCCAATGTCTAATCTAAACCTGCCCTCTCTCAGGGCATTGCCCCTCATCCTATGGAACAATAAATTACTATTTTCCTTACTGGTCAAAATGTACTGAATATTTTGGAATTAGTTTTTTTTTTTTTTTAAAATAATGAATTGATCTGTTTTCACAAGGGGAGAGATTTTCATTCTTCCCATTAAAAAAAAAAAACAAACAAGCAAAAGCCATCCCTAAAACAACAGCATGTACACAAGCTCTCTGACTGCACTTACTCTCATAAATAAACTGCACATCTTGTGGGAAGTAAACCACCCAAATTAATACTTGAGAGACACTTTCGAAAAATTCCTTTTGGAAAGCCAAAATTTTGACTGAACTCTTAGGAACTTGACTTTTTTGTGCTGCTGGGACACACAGTGCAGCTCTTTGTTTGGTGCATGCTGAGGGAGAGATGCACAGATGCTCCTTCCTGGAGGATTTTCTGTCTGTCAACGTTGTTATTTAGCAGCAATGATAAATGATAACATTTTGCACTTCTGCAGTCACTTGAATCTGAAGAGCACCAAATGTGCTCAAAGAGAATCTTCTAGAAGCTGTGGGTCCTGCAAGGGGCAGGTTTTCCCCAGCCAGGAGAGGCAGGACACTGCCCTCAGCAGAGAGGATGTGCTGCTGTGCAAACCTCTTAAATCATCACAGACCCAAACCCAAGGAAAAGAAGCGTCAGAAACATGGCCTTGGTGATGGAATTACTGACAGAGCTGACAAAAACAAAAAGGAGACACAGCTTTATCTTGAAGTCTATTTCTCGTGTTTGTTGTGGGATAAAGACCCAGAAGGAGGAGGAGGAGGAGGAAGGCTTTGCAGCTCAGTAGCATTTCCAGCAGTTTGGGAAATGGCCACGCTCTTCAGCCCTGAAGGTTAATGTAAGGGTGGATCTTCCAGAGAAAATGAGAATTAGCCTGTAAAGTGCTTGGGACAGAGCTGATGTTTTTGTATGCTGGTCAGCTGTATCAAGAAAATTTGTTCTGTTTGAGGTCTCCCTGCATCACCCCGTGAGAATAAACAACAGGAATAAGCAGGGAGAACAGTAAGTGCTTTGCTTGTGATACTTACTGCTGGGGATAAAAAACCACCCAAACAATTCTAAAAAGGCCCTGTGCTCAAAGGGACCTTGTGAGAAACCACTCCAGGTGGTGCACAGGGCTACAGCTCCTCTCTGCCATCAGCTGTGACCCTTCTCTCAGCCATTTTCCTCACCCTTTAGGTTCGGTTTTCCACGAGCATTCATGTGCCTGGCTACTCTTTGTTACAGGGAGATTTTAGGGAGGGGGCTGTAAACATTGGAATGTGGATATTCAGTGTATGTGACTGTATTTTGGCAAGCCCTTTACTGTATTTATACCGGAATTATTCATAGAGCTCCTTGATCTGGATTCTCAGTTTTCTTTGTGAGAAGAGTAGAGCTGGAAAGGCAGGGAGAGGCTCTGGTTTTCTCTTTTTATTGCCTCGATTTCTACACAGTGCAGTTGTGGAAAAGATAGGTGAGTCCTTGTTGTAGCTTTGGTTTTAATATTCCTTTTGGTTATGGAGTGACTCACTATTTATGAGTACATTTACCTGGTTTTCAGTTTTCATTCCTTTACCTTCAAAGCCTGGTTCATGTTGATGTTACCTGGGGAAAAAATTGAAATAGCGGATGTGAACAGAAAATCTTACCAAGTTTTCTCACTATAGCAGCCTTGATTAAAATGAAAATAAATATACAGGTGAAAAAATGTGACCTAAGATTTTGTGTCATTCAAAGGAATCCTTTTATTTTTTTCAAACAAGGCTTTAATAGGATTATATAAGTATGTTTTATTATATTGAAACTGGCATACCATTCAAACCTAAAACCCCCTTTTCATAGTTGTATTTAATGATTCCTACTTCTCTGAAGCTTAACATATTTTCACCATATGGCAAGCATTTAATTTTTCCTATTTTTCTAGTGCAAATTAAATTAAAATGGTTATTTGGCTTAGCAAAACCCTTCAACCTATATGTGCTGCAGGTCAAGGATTCTGCAGGCTTATTCCTCACTGCCATCCCACACTTTTCTCAGCAGCTTGTTCCAAAATCATTTTAAGTCAACCAAGACATTCCCACCATCTCCAGCAGGCTTTGGATAAAGCTCTAGGAGCACCAGACAGTTCAATCCTGCTGCTCAGCCAGTGACAGAGCCACAATACATCGATATTATCCGAGTTTCCACAAAAACAGTGGCCACGGGCCACAGGGTGGGTGGCCTTTGATGCCAGCCAGGGAGGAATTAAGCCAGCAGGCACACGGAGTGACAGAGACGAGAGGTGTTTGGCACCCCAGCTGCAGAGGAGATGCTCTTGGTGCCTGGATTGCCTTGTTTAACCCATTCTGGGGAGCACACGTTCCACTTATCCCCCCACAGCTTGCTTAAGATTGGATTAAATACATCTCCTGGGCAGGAACCTTGGCTGGATGGAAGCATCTGGAGCATTTTGAACCACTGGGTCATCACGCTGGCAGGCTGCTCCCACCACTGAAATATTCACCCAACACGGATTGCAACCTTCAGGTGAAAAGCGACCTTTCTATTCACTCCTTGCTCCTGTGCAACCAGCAAATTTTATATCGAAACACCTGATCTGAAATCAAAGACAGACCTGAAACATCCCAGAATAGAAGGGCCATTTGGTGTTTACTTACAAAAGATTGACACCCACGTAGGAGGAAGCCATGCCAAGGAAACAAAGAAATTCCATGTTTTGCTGCTGAATGTTGAGCCTTGCCCAGTGCCTCAGTGGCCAAATCCCAGCTACAACCTAATCAAAGTCATCTAGAGGAAAAATTGCAACATGTGAAAGAGACTTTGCATGACAAGACAAATGGTGCCTCCTGGATGCACTAAAGGACAGCTGGGAACAAGCTAAAATTCTGAGTCCCTTACCCCTCTTTACAGGGCCACTCTTGCTATAAAACAAATCGTTATTGCCAATCCCTTACACCATCATGTTTAGACAAAAAGTCATATTTTTTCCTGTAAGAAAGCATTCAAATTGTTAAATTTGGAAGTTCCGGTTCCTGGAGCTCATTCCTCGTTGGAGGCAGGTAAAAACTGAACTCGGCTGCTCGTGTGTTCTGGTTTAACCACGCACTTTCACTTCTGTGCAGCAGTTGGGCCAGAAAAAGCAGGTTTATTTGGAAATGAGAGAAATTAAAAAGTTCCCATCGAATTCACTATTCATTGTAGAGCTGTTTTGTAGCTCCATGTCTTGGCCACTCGCAAGAAATTTTGGGACTTTTCAGGTGGAGTTCAAACCTACACCAGAATTCCACGTTAAAATTAGGAGGCAGTATTTCTTTCTATGCATTGAAATGTCCTGAATTGAGTAATCCTGTCATGAATACAACATAAACTCTGATGTTTGCAGATTCCAGATCCATGCCTGAAAAAAGAAATTTGCTACAGGCAAAGAACCACTCAGCGGGGAGAGAGGAGCTTTGGATTCCATCTCTGGATAAATATTTGTGCAAGAAAATTTAACCCAGTTCTCTAAAAATCATGTTTTATGGTCCAGTGTCACAGAATCACAGAATGGCCTGAGTTTGAAGGGATTAATGAACCTTCCACTGTCCCAGGTTGCTCCAAGCCCAGTCCAGCCTGGCCTTGGACACTTCCAGGGATCCAGGGGCAGCTACAGCTTCTCTGGGCACCCTGTGCCAGGGCCTCCCCACCCTCACCCTCTTCCCAATATCTGATTTAAACCTGCCCTCTGTTAGTGTGAAGCCATTCTAAAGAATTTTTTTTAATATATATATATTTTTAATTATAATAAGTATTTCTGTTTTTACGGTGTGAAAACCTCGACTGCGCTTGACGCAGTAAAACTGAGTTTCCATTTAATGCCGTGGGAGTTTCAGCACAGACTGGCCAGCATTTCTTGACGTTCTACCTTCCTGAATACGAAGTGCAGCTGTGAATCCATCTGTTGCTTTGTTTTGTTTTGATTGGTTTCCCATTTTGCATTGCTTGGTTTGGCTGTCAGGCAGAGGGGGAACTCGGGGTAGGAAGTTGTAGCTGTATCTGTCATCTCACCTGAAGCAGTTCTGGAGATTTCTGTAAACTGTATATTCTTTGGCTCCTCTACAAAAATGTGAGAATATTCAGATAGGGCTGTAACTGATGCTACATCCGCTTCTTGGAAAAAAGAGATTTAATGTAAAGATAAATCAAGGGTACAAAAGACCTTTCTTCACTTTCATTTATTCATTGCATATTCAGTTTGCTTTTTATCACTCTGAGCAAAAAATACCCTACACACAACTACATCTCTGTAAGAATGAGCCCTTCCATTTCAGTTGTGTTATTGCCGCAGGATTCCAACCATTTGCTTGGGACATGGAGAACTAATCAGTTTTAAAATGTAAAATGATACAATTACTCCTAATTTTAAAAATCACAATATCCAAGCAAACAAAAAACCAGACACTGTTTGTTTTTCTCCCAGGAAATCACACACTTTCAATTTATGCATTTTAATTCCCATGGTTCTTTTTTTAAAAGAATAAGGTTTATTTTCTCTTTCCCTCTGCCTTGCATGATAAGTGATTTCTCATTAAAATATAGTTTTCATTCTTCCTTGGGCTATTAGATGTCACTGACTCGAACAAAGGAATCTTCACGTAAGTCATTCTACTTCCAGTCTTTCATTTTCCTATCAAAATCCTAGGGCTGCCGTTGTAAGAGCATGAATTTTAGTCTTGAAAGACACAAACTGTCTTTAATTCCATCGATGTTAATCATATTTTAGGGCACTCTGGACCTCGCGGGATGAAGCTCCTCACTGTACTTAAATAATGATATTACTGCTAACTTTATTTTCCTCCTCTCCCTCCTACACACATTTCACCACCCGATGCCTGGCCCTGCATCCGTGGATTGCATGGATTTCCCCTTTAAAACACTATTTCCCTTTTCCAGGTGCAGTTGGCCGGGTGCCTGCGTGCAGTACAGGCCGTTTGTTTTTCCAGCAGCCACCGGTGCTGTGGGAGCTGAGATGGGGACACAAACCTCTCGGAGCTTCCCAAACCCAGGAGCAGTGAGCACATAAGCCCGGGCAGTATTTATGGGAGCTTCAGCTGGAAACACCCGTGCCAAACGCTGACTGTTTTGTTTTCATGCTTTACCTTTGTGTTGCTCAGTCAAAACAAGCTAATTTTAAATGGAATGTTTTCATTCTAGGAAAAAAACCAAACCAAACCTAAACAAAAAAACCCTGAAAAACAAGGGAAAACAGAGCAACTCTTTGTGAGGAGTTATTTTTAGTTTTACCACTCCAAAACGACTGATAGAGGAGAGCTCTGATTTCTGCTGTCTATAAACCCTCTAGGTTTAGACCTTGCAGTCTTATTTATTATTGCATAAACTTTTGTATTACTTTTTAAACCTCTCTAGTCAAGGATTTACTCCTGGACGAGCACTCCCAGTCACCCCATAATACTTCACAGCAGAAGCCAGTGCAGACAGATCCACGTTGCTGAAGCACAAAATCCCTCACAACAGCACGGGAAAGACTTCTGTTGGAAAAAAGATCCGTTAGATTTTGTCCCACTGGGTTTTGTCTTTTTTTGTCCCACTGGGTTTTGTCTTTTCTCACTGTTTTTGGTGTGGGTTTTTTTTGTCCTCATTGTCTTTTGATTTTCTCACCTTATGCAGCACAGAAAGATGATTGGGCCTTGCCTTCAGCTATTCACCAGGTTGAAAAGCATCTTGCACAGCCCGTGAAGGGAATAACATCATTTCAAATTTAGGAGTGCCATCAATATTCTCTCAACCTTCCCAGCAACAGTTTCTGCTTTTCCTGCTCCCCCCAAGAAGAGCATGTATGAGGGGAGGGGGAACAGAGACTGCTCCTGAACTACTGGCCTGAAGAAATGCCATTCTGCAGGAGAGAGGTGGTCAGTGTCAAAAATTATAGTTATTTTATACTCTTAAAATTTATTCTGTCAGGATGTGGCTAGAATGGATAATTTAGTGCAGAGGTACTTGAGGGAGCTACTTTCCTACCAATATGTACACCAAAAATTAACTTATCCATGCAGCTTTGCCTTGAGTAATTGGCCCAGGTACACTGATTTGTAAGAATATACAAGTATTTTTATGAATAGGACAAATTCTCAAGACACGGATAGTAATAATATAAAAATAAAAACGGTGTAATTCTGCTTATGTTGTCTCTTTTCAGGTTTGCCAGCCTGAGTATATTCCACAGTGATGAATACCATGGGTGAGATCTGTAACAGCAGGACTTTGGGTCAATTCAATATCTTTTAATGAATCAGCTACAGATTCTTTTAGCTTTGTTTTAGAACAATGTGAAACTCATAGTCTGGTTTGATTTCAGTATGAACACAGGTGAGAATTGTTGACTTTGTCTTAATTTTGCCTTGAAAGCTGATGGTGTGTTTCTTTTTTTCTCCCAAAGCCCAGTAATGATATAACAGAAATATATAAAATATTTGTTTCTGTGTGTCCACATTAAATCTTGTGCTCTGGCCTTTGCAAACCGAACAGCGGGTTTGTGGTTTGGTGCATTTGCAAACCTGAGGCCACGCTAAGAAAAATTGAGCAAACACAAGCTGAGATTTTTGGCCTTGCTAGGAAGTCATCAGATCCCTCTTCTCATCTCCTACATGAGGAAAGAATGAGAGCTGGTAAAACAAAATCTCCGAAAAGTTGGTTTGTGTTTTCCTGCTTGGATAGAACTGAGGAGATATGAACTTTTATTTTCATAGATATAACTGAAAGCAGTCATTTAAAAGTACTGTTACACAAAAATAATCCTACAATAAGTCCTCAAATAATTCATACCTTCAGACAGCCAACATGAATTCAGAAATGAGGGAAAGGGGAGAATAAAAAGGGGAAACAGGTGGAAGGTTTTGAAGAGAAAGGAAACCACTGTGAGGAATAAAAGGTAGAGAAAAGGTTTGAGGAATAAGGGGTGCTGAGATAAAGATCTCCTTAGTGTCCACATCCAGGATATGTGGCTGAATCCCAAGACTTATAGCCAATAAAAGTGCTGGATGCACAGAAATCCCTGCTTCTTCCCATGGCAGAGAGCTTCGTTTGGGTCGGTCATTGCTGCCTGTAAAGTAAACACGACCATGAAAAGGGAAAGTTCATTTTATTCTGCTTCAATTCTTTTATTTCGTTTCAATTCTTTTATTTCCAACCAAAGTAGTTTTACTTTTTACACATTTCTTCCCATGCCAGTGGCCTCGCTTCCAACCTTTTGACTTTGGCAAGAAGCAGCCTAAGTCAATAAAAAAGAACTCCAAGTGTCGTGCACAATAAAGACTTGGGTACAGTTTTCCAAATGACTATAAAGAAAAATTTACTGAAAAGCAGGCAAAGAACTCATATCTAGAAACCAAATCTCTGCTTGTAAAAGTCAGAGGTTAAATTCTTTTATTAAAAAAAGCTCTTACATGCATCTTTCAGGCATGCCCTATCCTTGCTTAAATATTTGAGGGGAGGGAAGTCACTGGGATAGGCAAGAACATTTCCATAGATGTAGGTTAGAAATCCACAGTACAACATTAAATTACTTCCCTCTTCTAAATGACATTTCTAATTTTCACTTATCAACTATTATGGGCTCTAATACAACTTTTGAAAGGCAAAAGGAAAAGTGAAATAGCAGGAACAAAAGACACATCCCAGTGTGTATTTATTTTACTTTGTCATTTATGTCAGTCCAATTGTGCTGCGGGGTATTTAGTTTATGCAATGCTGAAGTTTGAAAACTACACCCAGAATTATTTTTGGATCGTATTCTGAAGATATATAACACAGGAATGATTGATTTATTTGCATGTTCTGAGGTTCTGTATTTTGCTCAGTTTGTGCCTAAATTCTGGCGCAGGAAGGCTTAAAAAATCACACTCATAACAAAGCAAGAGGAACGTCTTTACCTAACTCCCATTTTCTAATGAGAAGGCTAAACTTTAAAAGTAGGCATTGACTTTTAGACGGTCAAAATAGAAGTCTTTCTCTTGACTTCCACAAGTTGAAGGGAAAAATTTGGAACTGTTCTCCTAATTGCCCAAAGCAGATCCATAAAATGGCTGCTCCTCTCGGGCAACGGCTGCTTTCACAATCCCATTAATTTTACTGTGTGAAGTACTGGTCCTCAGAGAGACAGAGTTCATTACTTCATATTTTGTGCTTAATTATGCAGCTTCTGCTCTGAAAGAATGACGTATTAGGATGCTCACCTACGGTTTCCCTTTGCTGGGATTTGGGAACAAACCTCCAGCCCCTCTCCCAGAAGCACGGTGAATATTGGCCATACTGCAGAGCTGGGAACTTGCTGGATGCCTGACCACAGAAGGCTTTTCCTGTCGTGCCCCAGTGCAATGAATATTCTGGTTTAGGGTGGCCTTTCAGCTGTGCCCTGCCAGGGCTCATCCTGTGGATTGCCAGTGGCACTTGTGCTCTCCACTCCCTTTGGAGATTTCCAGCATGGAAAATATTTCCTCAGAGCTGTCCAAGCCCAGGGATCACTTGCCTTTTATCTCCTGCTCATCCTATTTTGATAAATATCATAATGACCCACTCTTGGGTGGCAGCCCAGAGATTTTTGGTTTGTTTTCCTCTCAGGAACCCTGATGTTTTCACAGTTACAGAGTCTGGGGGAATTGGTCCCACTGGGTGGGACTGGGGGCTGAGAGCTCTGCACCCACTGCTCTTGCTGTCAGTGGGGAACAGGGGAGAGCTCTCCCAGGACTTTTGGGTCCCAGTCCCAAGCAGAAGTGGGAAAAGGAGTTTTTTTGCAGAGCCATAGCCTGTATGCAGGGAGGAGAAGAGCTGCACAAGGTGCTGCAGGAGCCCTGGGGCTGCAGTGTCCCTTGCACGGCTGCGCCCCATGGCAAGCAGCAGCTCTGGAGGGCACAGGCTCCTCCAGAGCTCCCACTCCGTGCAAAACCCTGTGAAAACGTCCCTCACCCTTCACTGGAGCCCTGGCTCCACGTCCCCTGGGGGCTGTGTGGCAATGGGAGCAGAGGAGCACACCAGGCTGGGAGCCAGGCTGGGGCTTGCCTGGTTGCCTCGGGACGTGCCAGCCACACAAACTGAACCTGAGCTTGTTGTCAGACTGTAAAACCATATCCCTGCCCCGCTGGTTTAGGCAATTTGCTGTCTGTGCCGCTTGTCACTCCTCAAAAACTTAGACTGGCTTTTTTGTTGCTTCCCCAGTCAAACTTCCCTTCAGAGTTGATTCACAACCAAGTGGGATCTACCCTTCACCACTAACAAGGGCTCATTTTGCTCCTCTGTGGTTGAATATCCCCAAAGACTGACAGGCTCATTGCTGCTGTTTTAATTTCATGGTAAGACAGAGATGTGTCCCTAATATCATTTGTCTAGATCAGGTTTGATTTCACTAAAATACATAATTTCACTAAGTGGATAACTAAGGACACATGTCTAAAAGGCAGCTGAATTAAGAGGAGTTATACCAAAGATTCTGCTTTCATAGACAAGAAGAGAAATACCACAGAAGGGAAAAAGAAAATTATCAGAAAGCACCAGCTCTGGTCATAAATTTATTTCCATAATGAACATGCCCCAGATTTTGCGCTCACTTTTTCCAGTTGTGGTTTAAAATTCTGAAAATTTGTTGCTTCCCACCTGCATAAATGTAAGTTATCCGACATGGATAACCTAATTCATACTCCCATCATTATTTTGCTGTAAAATAAGATTTATGAACCCCCCTAAGTGGAGAGGGGGAAACCTAACTATGGATAGTAGCTTTCATCTCCTGCAATCCAAAGAAAGGGAAATATATGGAGTGGGATCTGACCCAAGAAACAATGCTTTTCCTTCTGAACTACCAAAATGCATCATTTAAATCCATACTCTCAGTCTAGTCCATCCAGATGATGGTCCTGCAGCTCTTATCAATGGCAAAATATTCTATTTATCTTCCCAATATTTGTCTTTTAATCTGCTCTGGAAAGTATGTGCATGAAACAGATCTTCATAAAAAATTGCATCTTTGAAATCAGAGCTTCAATTTGACTATAACACTGATATAAAAAATTGCCACTGAAGAACTGGTTTTTTTTGACACATTAAAAATAAAACCGTAGCTGAGAAACACTACTGAGCCTGAACCAGAGACAGAAAAAATATGGACTCTAGCTCTGTTTGCATCTCACTGATTTTACACCAGTCTATCCAGTGGCAGGATGATGGATGTAATTTGTTTTTGACTCATGCCATTTTAGCTCCGGGAGCAACAAAACAGAAAAGCTTCTCTGTTTTAGACAGGTTGGCTTCGTTATGCTATCAGCACTGTTTCCCTTATGGCCAAAGAAATGTCAGCATTAAAAATAATTACAAGTGTAAAAGAAACTCCGTGACCTAAATTAGTGGATGCACCATGTTATCTACAGAAGGAAGAACTGGGTGTGTTATGTACTGTGCTCAAGGCTAACTAAATTCCTTAGCTTTAGATACTTTGCCATTAATTACCTGTAATTATTTTTGTCCTTTCATTGAGATTTATGTTGGTCTGAATCATCACTTAAAGCCTAATTAAACCAGCTATTTCCTTTTCTTTTAGTCCTGTTCAGAAATGAATTTTTTTCTCATTTTTTTCATATTTGGACATTAGTCTTTTCAATATTTGTGGAAATCTCTGGAGAAGAGGGATTCATGTGAAACACAGGGAGGTGAATAAATGCACCTCACTGATCTCTGAGAGATTTTATGCACTCAGGTGAAAAGATTTTCCAAAGTATTTACAGTATTTACAAAAGTGATGGCTATTGTCAGTCCAGGGTCATCTGTCGTGATTGTAAAGGGAATTTTGACTTCACAACAAAAGGTTCTCTCTTCCTTCCTGTGATTTTTTCTCCATATCTGTATGTATACATATAAAAACACATTTTAAATTCATTCCTGTGCTTCACTTTCAAAAAGAAGACTTGCTCTCTGTCAGTTCCCCTTGTAGCTCTGTTTTCAAAGCTCCGGAGTATTTCTTCACTTCCTCTGCCAATCAATATGTACAAACTCCATCAAAACCAAAGGAGTCACACCTGTGTAAAACTGGTTCCAACATTGCACCTATTGTGTGTTTGGAAGTTAAATGTACACATTTTCAGAATCCCAAGGAAGTGAAATATTTGCTTTAAATGGATGCAAGAGAGGTCATGGCAATGTCTGTGAGATCCTAGGCCCGAGTTTTTCACTGCTCTTTTTAACTCCTCTTAAATAATCCATGAAAATCAGGAAGTAACCAGAGCTCTTTTAGCCACGAACAGGTAAAAAGACTTTGTAAAACAAGAGCCAAGAGTGATGTTTAGGATCCACAACTTAGTCTTATTAAAAAGTACAGGAGAGGCACAGGTAGACAGAAAATGGCAATGCCTTCAGGTGGGAGTGTGGGAATTGTCTCCTAAATTAAAGTCCTCCTCATAATCATGAAATGCTTTAGTAATTTTTAAGGCACTCTCCTCAAACTTACTAATTTGCACTTAAATTGAGGCACCCCTGGAACCAGAATTGTGTAGAGTCTGCTAATTACTGATCCTTATAGCTCTGGTGCCTTCGTGTGCCTCGTTCCCACATAATTGCATCTCTTTCCACACAGCCACCTGCTTTTCCACCCCTGTTCTATGCATATGCAAAATCTGCTTTAATTCCCATCAACCCCCTCAGCAAATGCCATTTTAGTTGTGAATTCTGCCCAAAGGAATGAGGGGATGTGCTCTGCAGAGCTGTGGGCAGGCAGGGCTGCAGACAAACCCTGCAGGGCTACTGCAGCATCACCAGGCACGTGGAATCCAGCAGGAATATGCATGGAATAGATATATACGTTTTTCATCCACACAGTGCAGCAGAAGTGGTTTATTTAACAGAAAAAAAAAAAATAAAAAGCCCCACAAAGCAGATTTGTGGAAGAAAGCAGGTGGTCTCCAATTTAAACGCATTTGCAATTCTCGTAGCTGTCTTACATATGTAGGTGGGGGAGCATAAAACACTTACTGGACTTTCTGATAATTTCCCCTGCTAATATCTAAGGAAAAGCTAAGTGAATTTTAGCATCTCATACTGTATTTTTAAAACACTCTTCACAGATGTATTTTTGAACAGTATGAAAATGCTTTCTTAATTCTCCTAATTGCTCAAAATTGTGCGTGAAAGTAACTGGTGAGTGAATTGTTTTAGCTGGAAATCAATGTCATGGTGCCAAATCAACAGATTGTAGGGGCAAACAGCAAAATTCAATTCAAACAAGCAGGAATAAGAGGTTTTATGCTGCTCGTGTATTTTTTATTAAAAGACACTACCTGATTGTGCACTGGAAGGGAGTGTGGGTTTACAGAAGATGATAGGAAAATGTCTGTTCTAGCCCCAACCCTCCATCTATTCTAAAGGCTGAACTTGTTCCAAATTTCCAGTCCTGTTTAATTTGTGTGTTTCATGCTACAGAGGGATGGAGTGAGCCGTGAACACTCATAAGGACAATAGTGTCTATTTTACCAGAACTAGCCTCCAAAAGTCCATGTTTCCTTTAAAAAAAAACCCAAAACATGTATTAGAGTTGTTTCCCTTTTTGATGGCGGTTAACAGTGCACTTCACATTAAACAAAAAGGGATGAGAGCTCTTCATTGTGAACTGAAACCTGAACTGATGGAAATCAATATTCAGCAGATCAACACCTGTTTACATCAGCGGAGAACTGGGAGCAGCGCTGTAAACTGAATAGTGCATGCTGAATATTAAATGAGTTTTCTGCATGTGCTGGGGCGGGGCAGAACACAGGGAGGGTTTTCCACTGCTAACTCTGACTGCTGCATTTGTGCTTCTCACCAGATTTGATTGACTGAGACAGTGGGGTGAGCTCAGCCCCTGCTAGGATCCTGTAATACAATTTCTTGTGTAACTGCCAATGTATAATCTTATGGGTAATTATAGTTTAGGAGCATTTTACTCAAGAAAACCATAATTAGTGCTGTGATGTTTAAATAAGGTTTGAAGGCTTTATTCACAGCTAGTAGCTGATAATCAGTACAACCTCTAGAAGTCATAGGGATCTGAAGCATGAATAGATTCATTTTTCATAGTTCTTGTCCAAACAAAAAAAAATTTAAAGAAATAATATAATTCATGCTTTGACACTGATGGGAGAAGGAGGGGAGGAAGGGAATTGCAAATATACCTCAGGACAGTGTCCTGGTTTTGGATTGCCTAGAGGACCAAAAAAAGCTCATTTATGTCCAGTTAGGGTTTCCTTTAATTGGCTCAGACCCTGGCCTGCAGGAAGACCATCCTCCCAAACCAGGTGTGTGTGTCTGCAACTTAATCCCTCATTAGAAACATTCCCTTTCCCAGCCTACTTCCTACCTTTTTAAAAGTGGGCATCTATTATCTTAGACTGCATTATTATCTAAAGATCAAGAAACCTCCTTTCCAATGACACATTAGATGTGATTCATTGCACCAACTTTCTATTAATTTAATGTTAAACTAAGCCAGTCTAAGCCTATGCCAACCCCTCAGCTGCTTTGTATGACAGACAAAAGGGCAAAGGCACTTCCAGAGGCCCAGTTCCTCCATTTATCTTAGAACCCAGCGACTGCAACCATCAGGTCATTTTGGAGGCCCACCTATGACACAGCAAAAATAAGGCTTTAGTCCAAAAGTAGTTTTGATGAAGACAAGTAGAAATATTAGGGGGAAATTATAAGCAGCAGAGTTGAGGGCGAGGGCAAAGGGTAAGGCTTCCTAAACACAGCTCCTAGGCTCAGAGGATGGTTGGGGTGAGATTTGTTTTACCCAGACACCCTCCCAGGAAATAAGCTTTTCTCTCCCTCTATTAGAAGGATTCTTGTACTGTGAGTCCGCATTAACAACACAACCAACTGCTTCTCCAGGTGAATTTATAGAAAAAAAAATTACTGTACCTTCCTTCCTACATGCCAACACATGAGTTGAAGGATTTAGGCTTTGTTTTTCCTGTCACAAGTGAAGGCATCACTAAAGGAAGCAAGTCATTTCTTCTGCCTCAGCATTCAGTTTTCGCCTTGCAAACAAAGCAAACTGAACCTGGGTCTTGGGTGGATGAAAAGTTCCCATCAAAAAAGACATTCCCAGAGGTATAGGAGTGGGTCAGGGATTTATTGATTTTATCATCCTGTTCCTGCAGAAGCACACCAGCTGCTCCAGAGGAAAGGACAGGAAGCCTTACAGAAGGCAATTATGGAATAACTTGCTGACAGGAAAGAATTCTTACTAGCCCCCATTAATTAGAGGTTATCTTATGTCCTGGAAGCATGAAGACTTACATCCTTTCCAAAAAGATTGTCATGCTATTTATCATTTCTGATATTCACTAGATTGTAAACTGCATCTTAAACTGCATATTTCTTGATTCAGCTTAATGGCACAAAACGAGCAGTGTTTATTTACAGTGAAGACATAAACTCTTTTGTATAAATCATACCAAATTTTTCATTATATCACAAATTATTGCTAAGGATAACAAAACTGACTCCTCTGGCACTAAAAAATAAACAGAGGTTTGAGGATTTCCCTCATAAATTCAGCAGAACATAATCCCATTTTATAACAATGAATTATAACAAACAAGATGATTTTTCCTACTCTAAAAGTCTGCTATCAATTATTAACTGGATCAAGCTTCTCTCCACTTATCTGACCTTATGAGAAACGCGTTCGGGAAATTTCCATCTCTGTATTTATGCCTGTCCCTCTCGGACACACAGTGCTGGGACACACACTCGGGCTCATGTCTGACAAGCAGAAATACAAACTAGAGGACTGCGGCCCTGAAGCTGGAGGCTGCAGACGTGTGGCAGTGGTGAGAAACACCCGGCCAGCATCCCGTAAAAAATATGAATATAACCAAAAGTCACCCAAGGCAATTAAACCCAAAGCTTGCTGTTTGTTCCAGTGGCCTTTAAGGCAGCACTGCACTGTCCAGTGATCATGGATAGCCCAAGGTTCAGGCCATGCAGGGGCTTCCAGACCTATTCTGTACTCACCCTTGGCCATCCTGCTTTCAGGTGAAGGGCTTTTGGGCAAGCAGAGAGGCACAGAGGGCTAACCATGCTCTGCCTCTCCCTCCATCTCCCCCTGATCCCCAGAGGGTTGTTTATCAGCTGGTTTATTCCCAGTTTCTGGCTGGTGACGCAGCACTGCTCTCCCTAAGCCATGATCCTGCATCTGCTGGATTCAGCTGGGGCTGGAGAAGCCCTGAGCTGCCCTGGGGTGAAAGCAGCTCCTGGCTCCCCTCTGCTTTGGCTAAGAAGCCACCAACAAGATTTGTTGTCACTTAGGAGACCCCTTATATCAGAAAAGGAGCCGATTCAGCCTCATGCACTTTGAGAGCTGTCAAACTGGGGCTCAAATCAAAGATCCTTTTTGCATCTCTCATCATGCACGTCAACGGCTGCCCTTTCACAGTGCACTAACATTACCTGTGTTCCTGTGACAGACACCGTCCTGCCCACACCTCCCAGCGCTCCTGGGGTGGTTTCTGTGATGTTGTTGTATTCCACTGGAACTTTCTGCCACATCTGTAACTAAACAGAAACCCAAAAGGAACTCAGCTTTCACCTGTCAGCTGCCATGCGCGTACGACCTCCCCTTTTCCATGGCTTTCCGTCAGAGCCTTTCATCATTTCCAGGGCTTTTTCACATTTACGTTTTCATCTACCTGCTTCTTTGGGAAGTGCCATTTCCATTTTTAACTGCATTTTCATTTAACTGCATTTTCATTTTTAACTGCATTTTCATTTTTAACCCTAACCCTTTTTTTTGGCCATGTTTACGGCACCAAGCCTACTCATAACTCTGGCTCCAATTTGTTCTTGGGAAGTCCATCCTTTGGCCTCAGGAAGAGGTCTCTCCATCTGTGCTCCCACCCCACAAGAAGGATGCCTTTGGCATCACTGCCTTTTGTGCAACAGCTGTTGGGCTCACAGGGCTCAACCATGTCCTCCACCTACTGCCCCAGTGATGGAAAACAGCTCTAGCTCAGGAAAAAACAGATGGATGGAGTGGAGAGATGGGAGCTTTTGCCACGTGACCCCAAAGCCCCAGAATTCAAGCAGGTTTGGCAGATATTGGGTACTCCGCTGCAAGGAAAATCCCTGAAAGCATAGGCAAGGGAATGTCAGATGGAAGAGGCTCAAGCAAAAATGGAGCCCACACTCAACACAATGGTTGCACAGCTGTTGTCTCAAATTACACAGCTTAGGTTTGCACACTCCCCAAAACTTCCCAGTGCAAATAAACCGCAAGACTGCACTACCTGTGAGCATAAAAATGCGCAGCACTTAAAAATAGCCAAAGCAGCTACCACGGATACACGAGGAATTAAATAACAGCAAATGATCAGAGGCCAACAGCCATTGTGGAAAATCGATATTACTTGAAGATAGAAATCATTCAAATGTGGTTCTACTCAAACTTACATCAGATTGCTATTCCTGTCACCAGAGCCCAGCGAAGTAATTTCTAATTTCATCCATGCAATGTTTTTTTATGTATCTAAAAGCACAGGAAGAAATCTTTCCCCCACAGAACCTGGACCAAGATTGGCCATTCCCTTCCATAGAATTAAATGTTTGCCCACAGGATTTTCTTTCCTGTTCTGGCCTCTTCTGCAGTTCAGGTCTTAATGAAATGCAGAGAGGTGCAGAAAACAGCTCCTTTATCTTTGCCATCAATAAGGAGTCAATCTTGTGGGAATTTGGAGGTTTAAAATTACTGGAGATAGAGAGGTTTCAGGGGACTGCCCTCAAGCTGCTCATAGCACCACTGGGCTACTTCTGCAGAAACTCTGTTCTTTGGAGGTTTTTGAAAGTGTGTCTTTGTACTAAATACGCCATTAGGTACTTTCCAAAGGAATATTTATGTTCATGACCTGACTTGGAAAACAGTTCTAAGACACAGGGTTGGTTTCCAGTGAGGCTCTGCCCGGCTCATTTTGGTTTCCATGAAACACAAAGAGCTCGTGACTGGCCAGGGTGATTCAGATCCTCGTCTGGTGCTGGATGCCAGCAGTGTCCTGGCACTCCATGCTTCCATCCAACCACATATTCTCTTCAGCACAAAATTCTGAATTTCTCTGCTTTGTTCAATTTTCAGCACGTGCAGGCCGTGGTTGTTACCTCCTACATGTTACATTATGATAGTGCACATAATCCGGGTGTTGTTCCAGCTCTGCTCCTTTCTTTGTTGTTTCCTCTCTGGTTGAAACCTGTGCCTCTTTAAATTCAAGCATTTTTTCTTCATAGAAATAACAACAAGATCTGGTCCAATTAACATTCTTTGTCTTAACCAGAAGTTAAGGATCCAGTATAATTTTCCGTGTTTCCATGCACTAGTTGCAGGTTTTAACATTAGAATTTAACAGTATCAGTGAGGATCTGTTTTGTGAGGACAGAAAAGGACTTTTGATTATTTTTGCAATCATTTCAGTGCTTGCTTTTATTTGACCATTATCAGCTTCCATCCAGAAAGTTTATATCTGCGTAGTTAAACACACAAACACGCGCCCACACACTTATCTCTGTGCTCATACACATCCACACAAATAAACATTTCCAAATATTTCTGAGTGGTGGCGAACTCCTGTCTCTGAGAAAGAGGCATGTGGAGCTCCACATGCCCATCAGAGGAATTATGAGCCAGCAGAAGCATTGATTATCAGACACTTGGTACCAGGAGCTGTAGTGAGGAGAGCAGCAGCCCAGAGCTGAGAGGATTTGCAGGGTGTTGCAATGTGGCTGTTGGTCGTGACTTGGAATGAGGAGATACGGCCCTAATCTCATCTAGCATGAACAGAAGAGCTCTAAGGGTCCATTTTTAAAAATTACTATCTGACTTTCTTTTCCTCTGATTAATTTTTGAAAGACAGGGGCAGCCCCCATGCTTTTTTATAACGTATAGCAGTGTCCTAGACATCACTTGGGAATGTTGCCTTCCTGGAGACCTCCAGGGGGAAGGTGGGGAGCAGGGAATTTTGGGGACTCTGTGGAGCAGGTGACGTGCCAGGATGCTTGGCAGGGTCAGGGCTGAGGCAATTCTGGCTTTGCAGGAAGCCTCAAAACCAGGGGAAACTTTAAAGCCTGGAAGTGGCAGCCACATGTAGCTGAGAGGCCTCTGAGGTGAGGCAATAAATGGTTGGTGGTTTCCATGATCTCACCTTTTGACTTAGCTGCCCTGTTTAGCCTCTGTGACTGTTTGCATGGAGCTGTGCCTTAGAAACCCGCTCAGTGTGAGGCAAGAAGTGTGTGCCCTGAATAAAAACTGGGGTTTGTGCATTTTTTATTGTTTTCGAGGTTCTAACTGGACTTCCTCTCCTCTGTTTCATCCAGTAGACTACACCTGGAAAAGGTAAAGCCACCAGTCATGATGGCTAAAAAGGGAAGGGTATTTGCCCTTCACCAGCTCACTCCATGGTTTTAAGAGATGTCACTTTACTGACTATAGACAGAGGTTTATTCATTAGAAAAACTCTTCTAAGCAGTGAATAAAAAGCATTAATATTTTTTTCTATTTCTGCTAAAACTCCCAAGTATATATTTGGGATATTCCATACTCAAAATGTTGGTGGAATAAACCACGAATCTGAACTTTTCAAGTCTCACATAGGTGCATTTACCAGCAGAGAAGTACTGATTTCCACATCTAAAATCTGGGCCCTCAAAATCAAAGAAATGTTTCTGGTTGTCAATTTTTTCTAGATATTTCATTCCTGCCAGTGAAATTTTCAAAGCACCTCCATCCCTACTTCTGCACAGAAACTGAGCCTTAACAGCATTAGGACTGGTCCCTATCTCAGCCCTAAGCCTATCTGCTTCACAGGATTCCCTGCCTGTCAGTTCCAGGTAGATTTGCTCAAAACTTATCCATTTTTACAGAATTAAAAAGGCTTCCTTTCATGTGCAATCCGATATAAAAATAGGCCAATTGAAAGCAGCTGAATGTCACTCTGTCACTCCAAGTGAAAACGCTGGCACTTTCCTCAGGAATGCAGTGACTCAAGTCCCCAAATAAGACAAGACCAAATAAACAATGACAATAACAAACCCAGGACAGCTAAATTCCAAAGCAGTGCTTCAAAAATTGTATTTAAATCACTGCCCATAGACCACCAATTAAAGTTCTTACCTGCAGTGTAAGGAATAATTTTTTTCCTTTGGTTGAAGTGACTCAACCCTCACCTCCCACAGATGTGCTCTAACCCCAGCCACTAAAACTTGTGGTGGGAGATTTCTCATGTTAAAGGCATTTCACTTTGCCTGGAACAGCCAAACAGCCCTCGGACCACTGAGAGTATCTGAAAATTAGGCTTTAGCCTGCGATTAGGGATATTAATCTTCCTCAGAGGGAGACTGGCTGTCCCACACAGCATAGACTGGCAGGCAGGCTGCAGGTGCTGCCAGCAGAGGAAGGTGCCTCTCTATTTATTGCCACAAGCTCCACGCTGCGCTTTTTAACCGGCTGATTGAGAAAACCCTCTTGGAGGAAAGCTGGGAGCGAGCGAGCTGCCGCAGCCAGCTTGTCCGAAGAGGAGAGCTGGCTCTGGCTGCAGCAGCTGCAGGGGAGCTGACCCCAGCCGTCCTGCTGGACACTGCTGCTGCCCAGCCCTCAGCGCCGAGGTTCCAGCGCTTCCTGCCAGCCACCTGGCTCCTTCTGGCTCTGCTTTGGGGCCACCAGCAGCGCCTCGTTCCCCCTGCAGCCCGTGCCCGGGTTCCACCCCGGTGTGTGGTCCTGCCCTCAGTGCTCTGGCCGCCTCTGGTGCCATCCTGGCGTGAAAGTGATGNTGTTCCAGGTAGCCTTCCTTTAGGATCAAAAGCATCCCACAATTGCACATCCAGGCAGCTGTCGAGCCAGGTCTCGTCTGTACTCGGGTGATAACAGCGTCACCTTGTAGGTGTGAGGGCCTGTGACACTTTACAGGCCCCAAGTCATCCTTTGGGCTGCCGAGGGGACCCGGCTCTGCTGCCATGCGAGCGATGATCTCTTCTGTTTGGGAAGAGGTGCCGCGACTGCCAGGCTCGGTGTGGAGTTTACAGGTGCTGGGCGCAGCCTGAAGCCAACGAGTCACATCACTGCACCGGGAGATGCCTCCCTTTCTGAGCCTCAGCAGGGCTGAAGGGTGCAGACGGGCTCTATTTGCTGTGTTCAGGCCTCAGGGCACACAAGGAGTGTGAACCAGGCAAAATCAAACCGCTCAGAGCTCAGTGGTGCCAATAGGGAATACGTCTCTCTCTTTTTCCTTTTCTTCCCCCTGTGGATGATTCTTGAACTTTCTCGACAAATGAAAGGCTCCCCAGTTTACTTTCAGGCTGTTCAGTCAAATGTTGATTCTGCTCTCCTACCTGACTTTGAATGCTGTGGTAATATTAAAGGTTGCCCTAAAAATTAGATGTTAAAATGAGGAGCTTGAGCCTTCCCAAGCACATTTGCGCTGTGCCCACCAGCCTGACTGATAATAATTGTCAAAGATTTTGACCAACCCAGCCCTTTGAGCGCCTGCTGTCCTCAAGAATTTTAAACCACCCTTGTTCTCAACACACTTTGTTCCTAAAGCCCAGTGAGAACCCCACAATATCACTGCCCAGGGCAGCACTGCTAAAGGCAAAGCTCATCTAAAGCTTCTCTTTTTAACACGACTCTTCTGGCCTGAGCTCATCCACACATTTGCTAATGTGAACAGCTGCTTTGCAAATATCTTTGAGGGGAAGGTTAGTTCTGTATTTCAAAAGTTCACAAGTCGAGCTGCACTGAAAGGCCTCTTTAACCTCAGCCTTAAGCATCCTCAGCATATCATTAGGAAGATTAGCAGAGCCTTTAGCACCCCACTGAATTTCCTTCTGTATGGAAAGGCCTGGCAGATCAAAGGAAACATTACTTCAAAAAGCTTGTGACTTATCTTGTGCTTACCCTAGCACCACTGGCCTCTCAATCATCATATTTTCTTCCAGTAGGGATTGCTTGTAAAGACAACAGTTTATCCTCCAAGATCCTTGTTTTGACCCTTTCATCTTTCCCAACGTTCCTCACTGGGATGTGCAATTAAAACAAGTAACAAACCAAATAGTTGGGAGATAAAAATGTGTTCAAATTAAGAAAACAGTTGCAACTCATAATTACTACTTGGTTCCGCTAATGAAGTGAGTAAGAATCTGAGTAAAATCATGTTTATTCTTCATAGATTTGCCTGGAATTTGGCAGAAACTCTTCACAAACACTGAGGTCAATGATATTTGGCCTTCTTTGGCATTTTCCAAGTAGGATGTGAAAGACTGCAGGGTGCTGAGGGGTCAGTCCCTGTTCTGCAGCCGCATCCACATGTGGGTGTGTTTGGACCTTTCCACCCACACAGAGCCCCCAGCTCAGGGTGTTCCAGCTGCAGGGCCCACCCACATGGACTCCCTGCAAGCTGAGGTGCTTCTTATAAAACTCTACTATTCATCAGCTTAAGGTATTAATCACTTTCTATTCAAATCTCCTTCAGGGGCTTGTTATTTATTCTGTAGGTGTGTTTTAGCCTGTTGTAATACGAAATTCACTTTCATTTAATCAGTTTGAAATATTTTCAGGTTTATTACTTACGTGTAAATCTGAATGGAGACAGATATGCAATAACTAGGGAACACGGATTTGCAAATAAGATGTTTGACCTTTCCCTTTCTTCAAAATCACAGGACTGGTAACTCCTGCCTAAATGAGTAATCTGAAGAATTAAAGATCAGGTACATAACTGTTACTCCAAAGTATCTGTTTCAGTTAAGCATCAGCTGCTCTTTCCATCCTAAATCCCATTTTCATGGGTATATAATTTGATGTTTTCAATTATATGGGGCTTAAACTTCTCTTAGTACTCTTAACTTCACAAATAAGCATGGCAATTTTGAAGTTAAACGACTGTGCATCAAAAAGTGTCATTTAACAATAAAGGGATAAGATTTGTGTTCTAAGGTTTGGGTGTAAACGTGAAAAGGAACATGATAAAATTATGTTTTACATGGGTTCACTATGCATTTAACCACTGTGGCATTTAACAGCATTTTCAACTAAGTCTTTCGTTACTTCCATTGCTTTTCTTTTTAAATTAACTTTCAAACGCCACACACTTTCAACAGCTGGGAAATAAATCATCTAACAGATATCATCAATCTCTCATCCTCAGACAAGCAGGGTATGTAAACAACCTAATGCTAATTAGCTGCAATTAAAATCAGTATCAGACAAGGAAACACGGAGTTTTCATACAGTGATCCAGAATACTTCAGAACAGGAGATATTTTTTAAAAATGTGAGAAATGTGATCATAAATTTTATCTCATCTAACCCAGAGATAGCTGCCTTCTAACCCTGATGGACAGAGAAATGTGCCCTTCACATTCTGCTGTCGTGTAGATGTTAAATTTGTCAAAACTCCAGTGCCATATCAAAGACTAGAAAGAAAGTCTCAAGCCCTATTGTTTTCAAGAAGATAAATTCCAGTTATTAGATTTCACTGGTCATCCTCGGCATCTAAGGTCAAGGTCTGCCTATAATAATGCCAATTTTCTCACCACTTCCCCTCATGTATTTTGTAGTCTGGTGACATCAATTTGGCTGCAGATAAGGGGGGAAAACTAGAAAAATTTGGTGTCTTGGATCCAATAACCATCCCTTTTCAGGCAGGACCTTGATGATCTGGGATCTTTGGATATTGTGGCAGATTTTCTGGCTGGAGTGGAACAAGAATGATTAAATCCCCTCTACTCAACTTTATTTAGTGCTGAGCCCCTCTCCTAAGGTTTGCCTGTGTTTGTTTGATGTATTTGAGGTGGAGGGGGCAATTTCTGTCCCCAAAGTCTCCAAAGTTAATCCTAAGCAGACACTGGGACTTTCTCCAAACCCTGTGGTGCAGAGTGGGGAAGGAGATGAGCACTGCTGGCTCCCAGCTCCGAGCCTTCCTCTGCAGCAGAGGCAAAAGAGCCCTGTGGTGGGCTCCAATCATATATCATTAGCATTCATAAACCTCATTTCCTTCCAGCAACAGCCACTCAGCACTGAAAAATCATAATTTCACAGTGGATTGCCATGCAAGTTGAAATAAATCCCCGAGGCAGAGCGCTGCACGCTCTGTCCTGAAGTGTGGCAGGCAGCCCCCAGGAAGCCTGCTAAAGGAGATACTGAGCACTCTCCCTTTAGTGGTCTCTTTTTCTACACATAAATTCTTTTTTTTAATCTATTTTTATGTGTATCTATATGTAAATGTGTGTATATGAGAAGGAGAAAAGTGCCTTGGGAACATAATTCCCCACGAATGATAGCTATTATTAGACAGAAAAACGAGACTCTGTTCCACCTCTGCACCATCTGTGAAAAAAAAGCAGCTTCAAGGCTCCAGCAGCACTAAAAAAGCTGGCAGTGCACTTTTCTTATCTCTGCTGCCTGCAAAGAGAAAATTAGTAAAGGCTCCCCGATACTGAGCAATTGAATGTGTTTACCAAAAGGAACCATCAGTGACACAGAATTCTGCTCTGGACTCTGTAAAAAGATTGTATAAACATCTGCCTTATCATTTACTGTGCATCTTTCCCATGCACTTATTTTTTATAAGTATCTTGAAATACCCAGCATGTTCTTGCCATTGTATTTTTAAGAATATTTTGAGCAGATAAGCTATTTCCTTACTGATGTCTATATTCTGCTGAGTCAAATATTTACACTCAATTCAAAAGTAATGGTGAAAGTTTGACATTTTTAGGTTTTCACTTTTGGTTTTTCTTCCAGACTCACAAAACAAGAAGTAGTTTCCCCAAATAAATCTTTTCTACAAGGCGTCTTTGGTCAGAGAGCTTTGTAAACACGACTTGCAGAGTGAAGCAGCACAGGGCTGAGTTCAATGCTTCCAAATCCACAATAAAATTAAATAGTTAATTGGGAAGATGGATGCATTTCAGAAGATGTAAGAGCCAAGAATGCTTTCTGCCTTTACTGAAACTGGGAACACATGTTTTTCCTTGTAGCCCACCACAGAACCAAACAGAAGAGAATACTTTCACAAAATTATTTGGTATTAGAATGATGAGATTCTGATTGTTATTAATGGATGTGAGACCAGCCTTCCATCCCGCTGCAAATTATTCTTCCAAACCAGCGTTCAATCACACGTTCAGAGTCAAAGCCCTCCCACCCAGGCAGCTCTGGGCTGGTATGATTTGTTTCCACTCTGTAGATTGGCCACGTATTTAAATGCAGTTATAAAACTGCAGAGCTGATCTCACCAAACTTGGTGTGTACTCATTCATCTTTGTGGTGATTGCCTCCTTTACATCACAGTGAAAGGCACATTTTGGTGTGTCACTGTGTCTGAAAGCCGAGGTTGGACAGGAAACTTATTTTTTATCCTTCTGGTGGTAACAGCTATGAATTGTTCAGTGTGTGCTGCTCTGCCAAAGCCGTGGTGCTTTGTTTTGTCCTTTTAAATACACACAATTTTTGCTTGTACAAGGTGTGTTTTTCAACCTACTTCTTCATGATGCCATTCAAGAACATAATACTAAGGGGAAATCTGGATCTTTTCTGGGACTGTGAGCACAGGGAGGGCACACAGAGATTACCAGAGTGACAACAGAGGTGTGAGTTTGCTCTGCAAAGGTGACAGGTGCATTGCAGGACTAGAAAGGGGACCTGCTCTGTTTGGGAACCTGCCATAAACACAGCAGCTGAGGCAGGAAGGGCTACAGTGAGCTCATGTTTATTTTCATATTGTTTGTTTCTCTGCTCAAACAACTCCCCGGATTATTTTGACCTCCAGCGCTCATTCCAAAAAGGCGTTTGTCTGTAAACACCACCTGCGTGGCGGAGCACACCACGAGCCACTGCTGCCACTGTGTTACTTTCCTATCGCTCATGATGTGAAGGTGTGGCTGCCTGCACAGCCACGGGCTGCCAGGCTCTGCAGATGGCAGACACGTGTGTGCACAGCATCCACGTTTTACAGCTCTGATCAGTACAGGGAAGGCTTTCCCACCTCTGCCGCAGCCCTGGTAAAAATCGTCCCACTTCAGTTGCTGGTTAATCTCTGTCCCTGTAATTTCCATTTGATGCTGTCTTTGAATATTTGCATCTAATTTTTGGCATTGTTGAGCAGTTTGCCCACCTATTGGATTTTCCTAGAGCCAACATTTTCTTGGTGTTGTCCAGTGTTTTAATTTATTAGCTCCCCTGCTAAGTGAAGAACTAACTTTGATCTTCTCTTATCTGTTCTTGTGTTTGTAGTGGAAGCAACTTCTCCAATGCAATTCCTTATTTTCTGGCTTTATGGGAAAACCCAGAGGTTAAAATCAGCCCTTCTCCTCAGCCTGTGGTACCCCAGGGGTGCAGAGACCTCACCTGAGCTGTGCACCCCTGGAGGTGGGAGCAGGAACAAACCTGCATTTCACACCGTGGTTTGCATTTGGGGTCGCTGTGTGGTGTTTCACCTGGTTCATCACCTGAACATTCATGCATCTCCAATGACTGAGCTACCACAAACCCAGCTTTTTATTGTCCTTGCTCAGAACAGGAAAATGGTTGAACCTCCTTAGGGGTTGAAGAAGGAGAAATATGAAACCTCTCAGACAGCAAAATACTCAAAGCTCAGTCCTGTTTTCTTTGAACAGTCTAACTTGTATTTTCTGTCAAATATTTTCAAATCTTTTTTATCTGTCTTGGCTCTTGAAAAACAGTTTCCGTAAAATTGCAACTTCAGGCATTAAAAATAAAACCTGTGCCTATTTACTTATATGTTCAAACATCTATTCAGGTGTCAAATACAGAAGAGGGGCTTTTTTCTGTCCAGAGGAGTCATACCAGTCATGCAGGCTTCAACAGATGGCAGTTTCCACATGCAGTTAAATAAAAATGTAAGGGAAGTGATCCCACTAAAGGTGGATATGATCAACTCATAAAAATCCCCAAGCAACTTTTTATCACATTTCCTAGCTCTTTCATGATATAATGATTAGGCCACAAGTTTTGGACTTTAAATTGCCATCACATGAATGCCTCAGCCAGCAGAGGAATGGCACATTTTGGAATGTACAGTATTTACAGGATTGAGAATACTTCTGGAAAATTATTTTTCACAATGCTAATGCTTTCAGGGCTTTCTAGTTATTGAACCCAATAAAAAGTCATTTCCAGAGAATATTTTTACTGTATTTCTGATGAGAGCTTGTAAGGAGCATCACCAGTACAAGTGCATGCAGGAACAAATAAATTAATTACAGTACGAGTTGTTGGAGGAGATAATGGTTCTGTCTCCTTGACCACACACAATTCTGGAGAGACATGGAGCATCTGACTGCCCAAGTGCTCATTTACACTCCACACAGCCATTATTTACACTACTAAATGGTATTTTTATAGTCATGCTGAGGACTTTGAATATCACAACTCTACTGCCTGCTTTAAAGATGGAACTAAAATTAAATTAGCATTTTGTGATCAGGTCCTTTTACATTAAACAAAATAGAAAATAGACAAATTGTGGTGCCTGGTCACAGTTAAGTCTTTCACTCTCATTCCATTTGTTTTTTGCTATCTGCAAGCAATGTTTTCTGGTTTAAAAATAAACATAACAAAGAAAATAAAGTCAGGAGGAAGGAAATGTGTAAATCTCTGTCAGCTTTACATTGCCACAGTAAATTCAATGTGATGTTTCCAGCATCCACTAGAACAGCATCATTTTTGCTGCTGACAGTGTGATTACTCTTTTTTTTTTTTTTAATGGGAGAAAAACAGGAGCTTTTCCCTGTGTTAAAATCTCATTTTCTCAATCTCATTCACTGGCTGCTGCCAGACTTCCCAAATTGGACATTTCTCTTCTCAAGCCATGCATGGATGTACATTCTGATCCTACTGTTAAACTTAATGGAAAAAAAAAATTGACCCGACCATGTCAGCACATTTTTATGAGTAAAACCCCAGAGTCTCTTATTCGAACCCTTGGTAGCTTATGGGTTTATATGCAGCTTTGGTAAGAGCTTTTATAGAAGTGAATGTGTTTTAAACCAGTATTTGTCAGAATTCTATATTATTACATTTTTCCAATTCTGTTGATTTATGTGTAATCTTCTCATTTCCTCCCTCAGCCCTGTAAAAATGATCCTCACTGCTGTGCTGCTCATGCAGCAAAAACTGGCCAACTTTGCTTTGAATGGCTGCTTGACTCTCTCCTGACAGTGTCCACATGCCAAAAATTCCCTCAGTAATTATTTCTGTCTCCTAAATCTTCCCTCCCTGCTTTTCCCACTCCATGGAAACTCTTTCTTGACCTATATGTGTGCCCTGCTTTAACAGTTTGTGGCTGTACTGTGGTTGCTCTCAACCTTGTATATATTTTCTTTTCTTCTGTATAACAAACTGCAGGTTACAAATACACAGAACTGCTAAAATTATTCCAGACTGTCAACCCTTATTCAGGTTTTTTTTTGTGGGAAAATTCAAATGGAGGTCTCCATCCCCTAGGAAATCATTGCCCTAAATCTGTTGCACAGTTTGAGCCTATGAAACCAACTTGTTGCAATAAATTAACAGATTAAATAAACTTATATATGCTCTTGTTCTTAATAATATTTTTAAATGAAAGTGCATTTTTATGTTAAAATTAAAATTTTGAAGATTTTTTAAAAACACGTTTTATCAAAGTTACTTTTTTTCCAAAGTTTGGCCCCACAAGTTATAAATTCTTTATTTGAATTACAACCATAGAATCATAGAATGGTTTGGGTTGGAAGGGACCTTAAAAATCATCTCGTTTCAACATTCCTGCCATGGGAAGGGTGGTCTTAAAAAATATATTCATTTATTTTATAAAGAGTCCTAGTTTCATTGCATTTTTCTAGTTTTTATATTTCAAAACAAAAAATCCTTACCAAAGCAGCTCCCAAAATCCGGTAGGTGTTATTTAAATCACATAACTCCTGCAAGTATGGTAAACCATCAATTTTTAAAATAATTGGGGTTTTCTTTCCTACAGCTCTGTTTATTATATTTATTATAATAAAATACATATATTTTATCTTCTTACATTTCCATTTCCCACGTTTATTCAAATCCTTTCATTCCAGTTCTTTTCCAGGAGCAGGATTCCACATTCCCAGGGAACGTGAGGGCCCCATGAGCAGTAAGTGCTCCCTGGCTGAGTCCTCAGCTCGCTCTGGCCCCTGCCCCAAGGTGCTCAAAGTGAATATAGTGCAACATTTAACCCCAGTGCCATATTTTGGTGTATTCACCACCCTAAATGTGCAACCCCTCGGGGTGAGGTGACCTCCACTGGCTGAGGGACATCTTTCACAGCACAGGTGTCACTGCACAGCGGTTTGGCAGCTCGTCCACGGGCAAGGTCTTTATTCCTCATTTCAGTCCCTCTGGAGCCCCGGAGGGCAGAACTTTGTTCGCCACTCTGGGGCTCTCTGACTCACAATCTGCTCCTGCAGCACAACCTCTTCTTAACTGGGAGTGCCGTGGCTTTTCCTCTGGATGTCCCTTTGCAGCCTGGCTGAAAAAGGGCCTAGAGCCCCTTAATGAGCCTGGTTTGGGCTTCCTGTCTCCTCTGTCACCAAATGACTAATTACTAATTTCCAGCTATGAATAATTTACATTACATCCTCCTTCTTAACCCCAGGGGTGTTTCCTTGGATTTGCGTGCTTTGGATTTCTGCAGACACCTTCACGCTGCTGCGAAGGCTTTGTTGAACACCTGCCTGAAATAAAGAACAGTTTTCCAAACAATATTTTAAAATATTTTACATCAATCACGAAAATTAAGACGTTTATCTCTGAGTTCTCTGCTAAATCTAATGTGTCAGATTGTTCTTATTTTTATATAGGAGTCTTTAAGATACTGTTTTCTCAAATAGCTACATAGCTGCATTTCCCTACATGCTTGTTGTTGCCTTGTCCTCCAGTCTTCCCCCAAAAATCTCTTCGCAGAGCCTGGATTCTGGTTATTGCAGTAGATGTTCTGGCTGCTACCAGCCGACCTGGCTGTTCCATTAAGCTTTTTATCACCATCCTTTCTGGTGATCTGGGCTGCCTAGGAGCGCCCAAGGGGATGTTTTTCCCAAACATGTAATTATCCTCCCTTTGCCACTTCAACTGCCAGGACTAAACCCCTGGCCAGTCTTTGATTAGTCAAAATTAGAGCCCGTGGCTCCGTGCTGTTGATCTCTCTCCCCTGCCTGACCTAAATTCCATTGTACACCTGCCATGCTGCATTTGCTCAAATCTGGAACAAACTCTGGTTCTTGATGTACTGCCAGTCTCGGGTTTTAATTCAGGGAGCTGGCTGGGCACGGGGATTTGTGTCTGCACCGACTTGTGGACCTGCCACAGGACTGCTGGGCACGTGCCTCTGACTCAGAGAGCTCCAGGGACGGAGGGAACACCCCAGGGTGCAGCCTTTGCCCGGTGCCTCTCGCTCCTCCTGCTGCTTCCAGTGTGGCTGCTCCTGCTTTTGGGCCGGCACTCCCTGCCCAGGAAAGTCTGAGTGCGTAAAATCCACTCAGATGTCGATGAAAAAAATAAATAAGCCAGCACCATGGAACAAACACCTCCCGTAGAAGTCGTATTTCAAAAAGTGTAGCTCAAAGTAAAAGGAAGTTTCTCGGAGAAATGTGGTCACTGGCTCTTACATTCACTTCCCTTCTGGAAGGGATTTATATCCTTATAATTTTTTTCTAATACATGATGTAATCCATGTTTTTCTCTTACAAATAATAACATAAACATCATTCTATAACATACAAATAATAATATAAACACTAATCTATAGTTGGGGCTATGAAGTAGGGTGCCACAGTTCTTGCCACCTTCAGGTGAAGCTGTAGAATATATTTTTTATACTTTTATAACTCAAACTGATCTATCCTTAGGGAAATTGGTCAGAAACCTGACATATATCCAAAATTAGTGAACACTAGAACATTTTGATCCAAAGAACTTGTTCAGAGCCGTAGCTGAAATATGACTGGAAAAGTCCACAGTATCCACCAGTCCTGTCTAGGTCTGCATGACACAGTTTTCCTCTAGAACAGGATCTTTTGGCACGTCCTTGGAGCTCTACCACAGCTGATCATGGATCTGCACTCCCAAACAAGGCAGAGCTCTACTCTGCATTTTCACAAAACATCAGAGCCAAAATAATGGGCCAGTTGGTAAAGTGTAAATCATTCTGCACACCTGGAGACCCATGTGAAAGGTGGAGGATCCTGTTCTTGGAAATAGGCTCCTAAATTATGCCAAAATCTCATTTGGGAGTCTAAATCCTTGGGTGGATCTGACCAAGGTGATATGACCCATCTGAGAGATCTAGAATTGAAAGACTTCTATTCTTGGAATACCAAAGCCCCATGAATTTTCCTCTTTTGGGTAAGAAATATCCAGATTCTCTCCAATATGAGATTTTGTTTTAATAAAATCTACTGAAAGGTGCAAAGCAGAACAGTTTAATTAAAATCAGGACAATGGGAAGAGTGTCCAAGTACCCAGAAACTTTCATGGCTCAAACTACATGAAACACGTATTAATTATCACTGCAAGATAAATTCAAACAACAATGCAGCCAGAAAGAAAAGTACTGATGGAAAAGATTGAGAAGGTTGGGAGAGATAGCAAAATGAATTATTTGTGTCAGTGTGTCACAGTAGTTTTTCAGGTGACTATTAATTTAAAATTCTTCCTTGTATTTCACGAAGGTTGCATTATATTCAAAAGTACTTCTTGATATTGCAGGTGGCACTGGAGACTGGAATTCAATATCCAGTGTCTCCACTTGAAATTTTCACTGTTGTCAAAAATAGAGAGACAAGGTAGTGAATTCTTTTCAGTTGTTTGTTATCTGGGCAGGGAATTTGCCTTTGACATGTGTGTACAGTGCAAGGCTCCCTCGGGTTGTGACTGTCCTGTTAATGCTACCATTAATAATAATGTAAATAAGCTGTCAGCTAAATTCTTACATAATTCTGCCCTAAATCTTGGCTTTGATCTCTTCACATTTCAAAGGCAATACCTTGATATGACATTTTAAATGGTCTCATTTAGCTTATGCCATCTGACCTTTTAGCAGGCAAAGAATTGGAAGTGTCTGGGTCCCCTTTCCTTTCCACAAAGGCACAGAAATTGGGGTGAAACACGTCTGTGGGAAGAGAGGAACCCCTGGGACTAAACTGAGATGGTGACACGGTTGACATTAGGAAACAGGGGTGAAAATTGTCCCATTGTTAGATTTACTCTTGTAAATAATATGGGTTTAAACCCTTTGACTACTATTTTGATACTCAGCCATGAGGCTACTTGGATTGATGCTTTCTTTCGGGTCTGATTTACTTTCTTGTCCCTTGTCCTCATGACCAAGCCAGCAGTATTGGTTAGTCTGGAACCTTTTACCACTAACAGAACCTCTACTCTGAGCTAAACACTGTTTTTTCTCAGAAGAAAATTCTCAAAAAGCTTGGTTTTCATCCTTAAAATTTGAAAATTTCAAAACAGCTTTAAAATCCAGAAAAAAAAAATCATCAGCTAAATTACTGTAACATTTGTAAACTTCACCTACGGCACAAAGAGTCTAGACTGGATAGAAGATCTGGCCCATTGATTTGGTCAGCTCTAGCATAATTTAAATAATAACAGTTCTTCCATTTGAGTCTGTATTTTCCAGAGCAGCGCTGCAGGCTCCTGCTGATGGTTGTGAGGAGAGTTTGACAGTGTCCAAGTGTCCCTATTCCCCCAGCCCGGGAGCACAGCAGCACTCAGGGACAGCACCATGGCTTGCAAGCAAAGCTCTACCACAGGATGTGTTTTCCACCTTTAGAGTCGGTCAGGAAGGACTTCTGGCAAGATCTGCAGGAGATGAAGGCACATGCTGAGGTTTGCAAAGGGGGTGAAGGGATTACACACAGCTCATGGGCAGCTGGTGCTCGCAGCCCTGTGTTTTCCTTTGGAAATCCCAGAAAAACTGATTTCTGCTAGCTGACAAGGAGAAGCAGGGCCTCCACACCCCTGGTGTCTTTCCAGTCAAGCACCCAACTCCTCAGGGGCCTTTCAGCACTGTAGCCTTGGAGACAACTACAAAACATCAATCACTGAATCAATGCCAAGTGGGAAAACGAGACAAAGAGCCTTCCAAGAGCACAAAAAACTAAGATGAGACTGAAAAAAACAAGTAAACAAGAAGAATGGTAGTCCTACTTCATTCTGAAGTGGAGCTCACATAAAATAAATGCTGATGGGTTTGCTTTCCAAGTGGAACATGGGAGAGAGCGAGCGAGGGAGATTGCGAAAGAAAAATCATTTGTACGTTAAATATCTGGAGGGAGCACTTTCAGTTATGCTGGAAACTGCAGTTTTTCCAAAGCATCCTGCAGCAGACTGCACAAATGCCTAGGAAAGAGTAAAGGTGTCTTGGATCAGGCAGCACCCAATATGTTTATGCAGCCCTGATGGGAAGAGACATGTTTATTCAAGCTGCTCGCCAAAATTATGTGTGCTGGAGGCTGCTTAGGAAGGGAAGGAATTTATTATTTGTAACAGTGCAATGTTATATATGCATAAGAAAACCCACCTGAGTAAAATGGATTCTAAGTAATTTCAAGCCGCGCCTTCACAAACTGGAGAAGGAACAGGGGAAAGGAAAAACAGGGTGGGGGACAGGAAAACGCTTTGAGTTGGATTCTTACCTCACAGAAGCTCCACAGTGAGTCAGTGTGAGCAGGAATTGGGTACCAGAGTGTGTTGTGCTCCATGGAGGTGACACCACTGTCCCACACTCCCTCCCTTCCCAACACCACCAGTACCTCCATCCTCAAATGCCTGTCGTGCAATAGGGGACAGCAAGCCAGCCTAGCTGGACTCCAAGCATTTTTTTCGTGGGGTGAATTCTCTGAATCAGCAAACCAGCAAGTTTGTAGGCATTATGGAAAATTTTATCTACATTATTCCATTCCTCTAATGGAATAATATCTATATAATGCCATTACTCTAAGCTTGCGGCATCTCATCAAGTCCAAAAAATAAATAACCAAAAACTCCACGACCTTGGGTGTTTGAAAAGCTGCAGAGCAATCCTTCTAGATTCTGCAGTGATTCTGAAAAGCACATTTTCCAGCCAGAGCCTGCTTGCTCTAAATTTTGGAGCTGTATCTCCTTGCTAGATTGAGCTGGATCTCACTATTGAAATGTAACTCATCTGCAAGGGCCTCGTATAATCTGCCTCAAGGAATTATTACTGCACTTAAAGCAAATTGTTTTGCAAGCACTGGGTTTCTGTTTTGTAATAAATCTAGAGTTCCTTTGTCTTGCTTTATTTTGTTTCAGTGAACAACATCCACTCATTGTCTTTTCTTCCTGAGATGTTTGAATAATTATTGTTTTCAAAGCAAGAGGTTTTTTTTGATTAAGTATAAATATACTTGTATAAATTTGCATACCTCAAAACACACACAAAGAAAGACAGGGAGATGAGACAGCAAAGAGAAAATGAGGTGAGCAGATTAAAGGAGAAAAAGAGACAAAGTAGAGGCTTTCTGTTTGAGTCACTGCAGCTCTGCAAACCTGCATTTGTGATGTTTTCAAGGGAGCTTGAGATCCTGGCTCTCAAGAAGAACTTGGGAAGATCCAGTTATGTAGCAGATGATTTTGTGGACACACATCCTGCATCCCTCTGTCTCCCTCACTTGGCTGCAGCCAGAGTCAAGCACAGAAGCAGGGTCCTGCAGAGTCAGCTGAGTCTGTCTTATTTTTTAATTAAATGTGGGATTTCCCTTAGATATTGATTTAACATTTAAAAAAGAACAAACAAGTTTTTAACAGGAGCATTTCTGCCACTTTCTTACCAAGCCAAACAACGAAGTGGGCAGTAGGGTGAAGAAATTTACCTCTGTCTTAGCCGAAACAAGGATAGGGTTTAGCTACTTCTGTTTTGCTAGAAATTCTCTTAGGGGCGATCCTAAACTCTCTGCCCATTCCCCAGGGACTGGATCCTCACCAGCCCCATCCACCTGCACGGGAAAGCAGCAATCCTGAAGGTAAGACAGCTTTGGTTGATCCTCCCTGGGAGGAGGCTGTGAGTCCCATGGGAGTGGCACTTCAGCAGGGATCAGCAGGGATCAGCAGGGTGAAGGAGAAAGGATTCTGATACAGGCAGTGTCCAGATGTGCAGCTGCAGTGTGGGGAATGCCTTGCCTCTCACAGCACAGTTTGCACTTTTATCAGGTGGAAGCTGAATTCTTTGGGGGTTTTTCTCAGGCAAACAAAGTGTTGCTGTGCTATTCTTGAACCAGCACTTCCTCCCGCTGGAAAAGCCCAGGCACCTCAGCTTCGATTCTTGTGATCCAGCTCTTGGCTCCCCTGCTCAAGCAATGCGTTTCTTCAATACTGTAACTCAGGAAAAACATATAAAATGCAATAAAATCTTCAAAATATTTAATAGAGGGCATCTTGAAGTTTTATAGGCAGAGATCTTGGGAGCTCTTCACCTTGTAGCTTCGCCGAAATGCTTTGTAACTGAAGAAATTCAAAAAAAGATCTATCAAGGGATTTAATTTTCCATGACTTAAGCACAGTTTTAAAGAACATTTAGCACTTATTAGCTTTGTGCTTTGTGTAAATGCATTAGCTGTTGCCAATATTATTTAATCTGTATCTGCATCAACTTGTATTTACCATCTGTTCCTTAACTGGAGCCCCTGTAATAGGTTATGTTTAACATTAGATTAATGAAGAAAAATGGGCCTGCAATTACATTTGGTGGTAAACTGTTGTCTCAGCTCTGCCTTTAGTGTCATTTACAGCAGGTGGGCAATGGCAAGGGATTTTGTGGTGGTGCCTCAGCAAAGTGGGTCATGGCCAGGCCCTGTGGAAGGTCACCCTCTGAGCCTGTCAGGATTATCTGCTGGGAAAAGCTGGTCCTATTTCCAATGTGAGGAAAATTCAGTGAATAGGACATGCTGGAATAAGGAATATTTGTCCTGCAAGAGACAATTCTATTGGTAAGTCAGTATTTTCAGGCGAGGCATTTATTAAGATTTATCAATTTGAAATAGCTATTTGGGAAGGTTTCAGCAAAGAAGTCAATGTGTCATCTGACAACCCAGGACATTTGTAGCAAACAGGACACCCCAGACTCATAACCCCTGAATCTGTGCCTGCTTCCAAGGAATTCTGTCTCCGGAATAGAGTCCCAAGTGCACAGATGAGAGTCCTTATGAGGACTGGCATGCCACATTCAGAAGGAAAAGCCTGGTTCATACATTGTTTGGAAATTTCTTCCGTGCCTCCTCGAGAACACACAAACAAAAAGGAAGTAAAAACATACAAAAGAATATTCCAAGAAAATGTTGCAATGAAAAGAAAATGACAGAGAACTTCCTCTGTTTGGATCAGTAAATACAATGAAAATCTCTACAAACAAACTTCTTTCAGTAAAGGATACGAGTGAAGTTCACAGCATAGGTCATGAGATCCCGGGCCATTATTTCCATTTCAGGAGGAATTATTGGAAGAAATTCCTCCCAGCCCTGGTGAAGGCTGTGTGTGTTGTGTGGCCAGGTCTCCAGCTGACTGTAGGACTAAACTGCTGCTTGCAGTTTCTTCAGGGGAAAACAAGCTCAGTGTAGAAGCTGTAACTCTTCAGGGATAAATAGGGAATATCTGCTCTTTTAGATATTTCTCATGCAGTGTGGACGCTGGTCACCACTGAAACCCTGACACCAGAGCATCAGCTGGGCCTGGAGGCCATTGTGCAATCAGCTGAGGGTCACTGCCCCGTGTCCAGCGTGTCCAGCAGCCTCAGCAGGAGGTTCAGCACAGCTGCAGAGCTCGAGTCCATCTGGGAGCTCTTGCTTTATGCCCACGGTATTTTCCCCTGTGTTTAATATCCTCTAGTTCACTGATTTAATCGTGGAGCTCTAGCCAAGATTACATAATTATTAAACACTCTGTTCTTGAATTCCTTGGAGCGGGATCTAGCAAAAAAATAGAGTTTTCTCTCAACCTTTTATCGGTTGATGTTGCTATGAATGATGTGTGTGAGAAAGTGTCTGTGCCCACGGTGCAGGCTGTGTGCTGTCTGAATGATCACAGCCATTAAAATGCAGAGCAGATTTCCCCCCTGAAATACCTGCAGAGAAAGGTATTCTGCATTAACTGCTTCAGCTGAAAAATGCAAAATAGACATTTAAAGCCAAATTTGACAGAAAGAACACAAGCAGCATCTCTCAGTGCCTTCTGTGCAAACTTGTGAGCATTTACAATACAAAGGTGTCCGAACAATTATTTGATTTCTTTGAATGTTTAGTTGGAAGTGCTTTGCTTTTCCCAGCCATTTTTTGAGTCACGTATCTGTGACCACACCGATGTCCTATTTCTTCATCAAGGCTGGTATTTCACTACAACTCATTGAAACAGAAATGTCAAAAGAGAGAATTAACCTGCTGAAAATGCCCAGAACTGCTTATTTTAATTTCTCTCTCTCTCTCTTTTTTATTTTTATTTTTTAAGTCATTTAGGGAAGATCCAAACCCCGATTCTATTAACAGGAACATACGAAGGGCTCTTTGAACCTGGAACTTTTAAGATCTTCATATTTTATTATATAAAATGAAATGTTTGAGTGTTTACTTCGTTATTTGTTTGGGATTTGTATGTTGGGAGTTTTCTTGATTTATTTAAAATCACAGTTGTCATTGTGATCCTTCCCTTGAGTTTCCAGGAGGAAGTACCACAGGCGTTGTGAGCTCTTGCTCCTGAACAAAAGAAATGAAAATAATAAACTTTATAAAAAGTTGCTTTAGAAACTGTTTCTAATGGTTAGCTTCAACTCCTGGGCCTGCTAGCCAAGAACATGAATGGTTTTTTTTAATTCAGTGGAAATATCTAATTCTAGCAGATGAAATAAACGGAGCTAGGCAAGTAATAAGGGCACCATTCAGCGTAAATGCAGCAGAGATGGTCCAACAGAGATTACCTAATGAGCATCTTGGCTGCTCCAGTGCAGGCTGAAAACAAACAGCTCCCAACATTCTGCATGAGTAACAGGCCCTCAGGAAATGCCCAAACCCAAAATTCCAAGCATCAATCTCCAGTGCAGAAAATTTAATCTTTTATTTACTAGCACTGGTGCTACTCAGGACTCCTCGTATGACTATCAAGGAATCAGCCAGCCTCGTTCTTCACTGTCCTGAAAGCAAGTGAGGATGGCCACGAGAGCACTTCCAGATGTTAAATGAACCCACCACGTCTCACAGATTCAGGGATTTCTTTTTGACACCATTTATAGGAGTTTGGAAAGAGCACAGGGTACCATGTTATTAAAAGTTAGGGAGGAGCGTTTTATTCTTACAACAAATTGAAGACATTGCTCAGCTTTTTTTGCAATCACTATTAACATCTGCACTCCAAAAAAGGAGTAGATCTCGGTACCTATAACTAAACACATCCTTACCATTATACTAATGAATTTACACCAAAGAATGTGTCTCAAACTTGGCTGTAGCAAGGCATCCAAACATTCAGCTGGGTCTGATGTTACTGAGAAGTTCACAGAATTTATAACTATTTATGCTGCCATGGTCAATGCAACAAGTTTTGTGATTCCTTTAAGTATTAAATGCCAAACAGCAACAAGAATTAAAGAATGGCTTCTCAGATGTTTTGCAGAAAAGGGATGTGTCTGTGCAGTTTTGGGGGAACTTGTTGAGGTCACACATGCAGCCTGGAGCAGCAGCCAGGATGTTTTGTTGTGATGCTTCATGCAGCATTTCTGCCTCATGCACAATGGAAGAGTGCATACAAACAATAAAAGGGAGAGAGGAATACGAGGAACACACACATTAAATTAGGAGTATCCTCATTTAAGATGAAGTTGAATTAATTCCTTTACTCTGAAGCTGGATTTGAAAAGAATGACTGGTATATTTAACAACTAACATGGCCTGCATTTTGCATTTACAGGCTGTCAATAAGCCAAGTTGGCTTGGGAGCTTAGAGCTCGCCTAGTTCTGAATAACTCCTCTCCTTTATGCAAACATTAACTCACTCCTGGCATGCTCTGCTCTTGCTACCATGGCATAGATTAGATGAACGTGGAAGAGATTTAGAATATCAAGTTCTGCAGAAGATCATAGGTGTGTAGGCAGCAGCAAAGTGCTTGCCAAAGGCAACAAAGCAGGGAAAATACAGAAAACAAACCTTCACCTGCTTAGTTACCCGGACCCAGGGTCCTGCTGAGGGACAAAGGGCTTCTGTGGCAACGGGCAAGTGACCAGGAGCTGCAGTGGTCACTCTGCAAGATGGTTCCATGCCATGATCATGGCTATTCCAAGCAGCTTCTGCCTCGTGGAGCTGGTGACTCTGCAATAAAATCATCTACAGGCCCTGATCTATAAATTATTCTCAGTAGGTGTTGAGAGCAGCTGCACTGTTTATGCACATCTCAGTTCTGCTCGACAGGAGCAAAGGTGAGTGTGGGTGCTCACAATGAGATCAGTAAATCAGAGAGATCAGTAAATCAAAGCCTCACATGCAGCAGGTTGAAGATGCTGAAGCAGAGCTTTTGTTCCCTTCTTTTCCACATTTTACCCATGCAGACTTTAATAAAAACATCCTTCTGTCATCCCACCTGGGTACAAGTCCAACCTCCCAGCTTCAGCAGTTGCACTGCCTTCATGGAAGAAACACGACTCTCTCCTGAAACTTTAGATAATTTGTGACCTTTTGGAAGCTGCAGAACACAGGGATGGAAAACTACTATTCTAGTTATTAATACAACTCTGAAAAAAAAAATTAAATTGTGCTGAAGAAAAATGACAACACCTGTTCTTACCTTCCAGGTGCTTGGAACAGCATTGTTGCTGAGCTTCAGGGATGAAGGGAAGAAATTGTTTCTGCCTTATGCAGTTAGATACAGAGTCTCCAGGGATTCCAAAAGCTGCAAAAAAACATGGAGGGGAGAGGAAATAAATAATTTTTAAGGAAATAAAATCAGACAGGCCACCTCAAACAAGAGAATATACATGTAAGCACAGTTGGTTTTCTACACAGAATATTATTAGCAGAAGTGATTTATCAGTCAAGTATTAATCTTTTTTAGGAGGCAGAATTCAACATTATGCACAGGATAGAGCCCATGAACTTTTATTGTATAGCTTTTGACATATAGAAGGGCAGCTGGTACAGGGAAAGGCACTGCAGGACTCAAAGGAATCCATCAGGACCTTCTCAAAAGTTGCAAAGTCAAGACAATCAGGTTGATTATTAAAAAGGGAATTTTATCACCCATTTTTACTCCGTTCACCTGTGACAGCAGCATCTGATCAGTAGACATACAAACAGTCTCTACACTGTAAAGTTTTTACCCAGCGTGAGTGGAATCCCCCAGCTGAGACACAAGAGCCCTTTTTGAAGGGGAAATGTTACTTTCTCATCAGCGTGGTGGGAATTTGGCATCCTACTCCCCCGAACAATATGAAAAATCTCAACCTGAGACTCACTCAGATATAAATCTAACAGCACCCAAACATTTCCCATGATGGAAAGCCTTGGAGATCCCAGCAGGAACAGCAGCAGCTGAAGCAGAAGGACCATCACCGTAACCGGTCAATGATGCGAGCACAAAACTTAATTAACACAGTGCTTTAATCACGAGAAGTTTTACACCACAAAGTGGTGCACAAAGAAAGGCTGTGAGCTTTCCTCCTGCAAAGGGAAAACAGCTCTGGAATTAAACAGATAGGCTCAGGCTCCTTGCCACAGTAAATCTCTCCCAGATCCTTTCACCCCACTCCAAGGGTGGGAGTGGGAGGTGCAGGACAGGGGAGGGTGAGCCAAGACTTCCATTGCTCCCCAGAGAACTGGGATTGCTGCAGCTGCTAAAACTAGGAGCAGGATTTATGCTGCATGCTTGGAATAGCACTTGTGTTAAGTAATAAGTACTTCTTAAATTATTATTTTTTTTTTACTCTAGTGCGTATGGCATGGCTATACCATTTCTGGAGTAAGGAAAAAACCAAACCACAATTGAGCTGTTTCAGATAAATTCACACTAAATTTCTGCACCGTGTCTGTGATGCTGTCCCACTGAATTTATAGTGTTAGTTGTGTCTGAGGTTTCTGGCTGATCTCTTGTTTACCCTTCTGATAACAATGCCAGGCACTTCCTCAAGCTGCACTGCATCCAGTGAGGAGTCGATGGGAATTTGCTGATTTACACCAGCTGTGACTTCATGCAGGCATTTAGTGGAAATATTACGTGTTTCTTGTAGTGGAAAAAATAATCTCAGTGCTGAAGATGCTTTATTATTCAGTAGTCTGCCTGTATACAGAAAATCGTGATGTCCTGTTGCTCTTTACACTTTTAAGAAACTACAGGTGACTTAAGGGGCAAAAAGTCCCTCTGTCCCTCCAAGAAAAGCCATGGGAGCCAGCTGATATGTTCTTCCTAGAAATGTTTTTAGAATAATGGATTAAGTGATACAGAATCCATAGGTGAATTCAAGTTATGAAGTTATAGCTGTCTTTGTGTAATTCAGGTTATTTATACCAAGTTTAATATAGCCACGGTTTCAATCACTGTTATTTTAGCATATTTATTTAAAAATTAAAGAATGTCTTAGGTTGCCTGCCAGCTGTATCACAGCCACATCAGTTATCCTGCAAGAGATCAGTCATTCAAATTCAGTGCATGACAAAGTGTAGGAAAAAGAAATATTCCCACAAATGCAAACATTATGAGGAAAGTGCTTTACATGTTGTGAGCCACAGAGTCAGCTGGCTGTTTCAGCTGAGACATTCACTGTTCTCCCCATGTTCATAAATAGCATTATGAAGGGTGTGTTATGTGTTCTAAACTACCCCGAGAACACAATTTAAATATTCCACAATTCGTGTGTCCATTTACATATCCTGAGAGAATATCATGCTAAAGTTCAGATCTGGAAGCCTGTAAAATCCCATATTGTCACGATGGAAACAATTAGGATGAAGGCAAAGCAAGAGCAAAGCTGACTTCCAAAGTCGTGGGTGACACCAGAAGCCCCAGAGCTCCACCAAGCACCAGAGCACAAACTCCCACCTCGCCCACTCAACTCCTTCAGGAAGGGCTCGTGTGTGGAAAATGAACCTGTGCCTTGGTTTCTGTGACAGGTCACTTTGGTTTCAGTGTAATACTGCTGGGGAGCTGCCTTTCAGGCTGATCAGGAGAGACAGAAATAAATAGTGAGGGAGAATAAGGAGACACAATCCAATTAGCCAGGCGGCAGGTGATGTCAAAGGCAAGTTTCAATTACAGCGAGATTATTAACTGGGATGGTGTCAGCCTAAGATAAACACACTCAGCCTAATGCCAGACATGCAAATACTCCCAGCCCAGCTCCAGACACGCTAATTTAAGCCTGGGTTGAGGAGTCACTGTGAGGAAGTGCTGGGCACACAATGCCCAGAGGAGCCAGTCAGAGCCACCCGCTGTGCCTGGGGCACTCAGTGCAGATCATGGCAAAGCCAACAGTGTTCCCTGTTTCAACAGCCCTGAGGGGATCACACAGGGATGAGCCAGGGGCTGAGCAGCCCTTTTTTACCTGGCAATGGTCGCTGTGCATAAATCAGGGGAGCAGTGGACACAAGGCTGTGGACTGGCTGGAAATACAATAGAATCACAGGGTGGTTTGGGATGGAAGGGACCTTCAATCCCATCCAGAGCCACCCCTGCCATGGGCAGGGACACCTTCCACTGTCCCAGGCTGATCCAAACCCCATCCAGCCTGGCCTTGGGCACTGCCAGGGATCCAGGGGCAGCCACAGCTTCCCTGTCACCCTGTGCCAGGGCCCCACCACCCTCACAGGGAGCAATTTCAGTCACACAAAACACAAGTTTGGACGAAAGGAATACAGAAAGCTGAGAACACTGCCAGCTAAACTGGATCTACTGATATAAACTATGGGTATCTATTTCTCATTGCTCCTTGAAGCTTATTTATCCTCTACTTGACAAAATTTAATCAACTGGCTAAATCACCATCAACCAAACACCGAATTATTTCATGAAGACTTCATGATTCTCCTTTTTTTCACATCTCTAAGAATTCAATTTCTGCTGCACAGGACTTGAACACAGAAGTCGGTAATTCTTGGGGTTTTCCAGATATAATGATCACAAAAAAATATTACAGAGTGTTAGAGGGCTCTTTGAGCAATGCTGCATATTTGAAAGACACAAATTTACTCCGAGTAATAAGGTTCCCTTTATGTGTAATGCAGATATTGTTGTACAAAATTATATATAAAACCAGTTGAAGGCCTGATGAACTTACATAACCAGCTTTGGTAAATTGGTGTTGAAAAGGACATTTGTGAGATTGAGACAACATAAAAAAAAAAAGGTTGAGATCATTCAACTGAAAAATGTCATTTAGATCTCATCTAAAACAAGAAATCTACGTCTAACTAGCAAAGCTCAGGTGAGTAACAACCTAAAATCAGTGTAGTGATTGCATAAAAGCCACGCTTCTGGCAGTTTAATTTATATCCCTTAGGGATCCTGTGTAGAGGGATGTTATTCTGCCATTTTCAGTTCCATCTCTCCCAACAACACTGTGGATACAGCTGCCTAAATTTGCAGGAAAAACTAAATAAATTTTTTTTTAAGTGATATATTTGATTCAGTCAGTGTTATGGATTGATAGAATTGATGGCTGATTTTGTCTTGTTTTCTCAATAAATGATGCAGCTTTTGTTTCTGAAGGCATATTCTTATTAATAAAAAAAATCTAATAACACAGAGGTGTTCTAGATGATGTCATCCATTTGTAGGGAGTTTTATTCTTTGTATTTTTTATGCAATACTAAAAAAAAAAAGATATGAAAAATCTGTTTCCACGTTCCATTTTCTCTTTAAAAAACAATCTAAGACAAAGTGAACCCTTTCTTCTTGACACAATTTCTCATGAATGTGATCTCCTTAGAGCAGACAAAGAGGATTCTTTCCAGCTCTTCTGAACAGAGGCTCTCTTTGTTTCAGGGATGTCTCCATTCTACTATTTATATCTATTTTAGAGTCCTAAACAAATATCAGCACGCCACATAAATTAAGAAGATTAAATAGGGGCAGCACTAAAAAAAGCAAGCCAGGCTTAACCCTGGCGTAAAGGATGAATTAAGCACAATGACATCAAACAGGAGCAGGAAACTTGGAGGAGCAATAGGTGATTACTGCCTCTTAATTTATGAGAAGGATTAGAGTGGAGACGCTTGAAGAGGCACACAGAATAGAAAAGGTGCTTTTCTCTGCAGGGTGGTTATGCAATGTCAGACAAGGGCATCCTCTGCCTGCCCATCCCACTGCAAACACGCACCCCTGGCCAGAGGAAGCCTGAAAACTTCTTTAAAACCCTTTTTCTCCATTACATAGCAATGAGAAATTGAGCCCTCCCAATAAATCACATCAAGCTGCCCCTTTTGTTCAACACCGAGTTCCCTCGTTGCTCTCTTTAATATTGACTCCAGCTCCACGGGGCATTACCACATCCAGCATCAAGGACTCCCAACCTGTGCTCCATCACCCCAGAGCCCACAAAGGTGCTGTGAAAGCTGGGCCTGGCTGATGCTGGGCCTTGCTGCTTTTCCTCTGGGCTGCTGCAGCCGCAGCCAGTGATGGATGGGACCCAGCCTGACCTCCTCCCAGCCTGTCTCAGCAGCTCCCCTCCTGCTCTGGCCCCTCTGACATTTCTGGGTTTAAATACATAACGTGCAGCTAGACAGTTTTCTCTTTCCTCTCCCAAAAAAGATTAAAGCGTGGATGAGGGGAGAATGACTGCTTAAAGGCAGGGCATGTCTGTGATGCTCTGAGACACACCAGAGCACCAGGAATTTGAGATTATCCCTAAAGAGATTTCTAGAGCCAAGGGCTTCAAAAGAACCCACCATGAGAACTGTTGCAAGGAGCAGCCACTGCTCTATCACTGAGAAGACGTGCACTTTTTTTTAAAATATTTTTTTTTTAGAAAATAAATATCCACTTTTGAGGCAAAAGCTGTCTCTTCAAACTTTCAGATCTTGTAGGTCTTGAAGGAAACCTTCTAGCACAAAGCTAACTGCTAGCACAAAGTCCTAAAGGCAGAAGGTACACAACATTTTGGCATCTCTGTGGCTGCAGCTGGCTCCAAACTAAACTTTCTCATATGAGAAATGGAAAAGGGTCACACAAATTCTTTGCCTTGATCAAAAATGATGATGGCTGCTTTACTTCTCTTCTGGCAACGTGTTACATTGTGTTAAAACCACAATTTTACCTATTAATTGCAAAGGACATTATTTTATTTTGTTTTTCTTTCTTTTGGATTGTCCTCATTGAAGCTTCTGGGAGTACTTCAAGAAACAAAGGAAAATTGATTTTTCCATTTATTCATATAATCCTCCAGTTTTCAACAACACATTCAGACCAGTAACTGAAATGTTTTGTTTGACCACATCAAATTCATGCATTCTGATAAACTACTGCACATATCTCACTCTTGTCTCAGCACGCCTGGAACAGTATATGTAAAAATATCCTTAAAAGAGGGGAAAGTTACAGCAAGAAGAAAAAAAAAAGGGAGGGGGAAGACAGAAGTGACATATTAGAAATGAAAAATGCTACTAAAAAGAAATATATCTTTTCTTGGCACAAATAAGAGGCTTCTTTTCCATTGCCAAAGTCAAGTCAGATTACTTTTCAGAGTTATGCAAACCTTAAAGTTTTGCCTGGAGGAGATCCTGAGAGAGAATTTGAGGAAGGCTCGTTCCAATTCCTGCCATTTGATCCTCAAAGGAGAAACACTGCTGGCATTAGCTCAGCACACCCCGGGATGCTCTTGGCCTGTCATCCTTGAAAGACGAGAAGAATTGCTGGTGGGGAAGAGGCAAGTGGTCCCCACGCAGGGCTTCCAGCGAGCCCAGGCAGAACCAGCCCTCACCAGCAGGGTTCAACGCCCACTGTGGAGTTAGCTGGCTATTTTGCATCAGTGTTGCTGTCATCTTCTGTATTTTTTGTTATTGTTCCACCTCTCGTTACTAATCAGGACCCTTTCATGCGTTTGATAACAAACACTATCAGTTTAACACAATGAACCCACCAGTTTCTGTGCAAAAAGGCAGAAATCACCTTTTCTTTCCTAACTCCACGTTCTAGGGCCAGCGCGACAGGCTTTGGACTGCAGTGGGATGCGTTCTGTTTGTTTGACATTCCAGCGCTTGACTGTGTGACACCAGGGAAGATGGAAACGATGCTTTTGGCACCTGCATACTTGGGTCGTGCTACAGCTTGCCAGGAGGGAAGGAACAAAACCCGAGCCTGCAGGGACATCCTGTAGTAATGGCCCATTAATGCAAACACAGCAATCACTTACCTGTCAGACTGAAAGAATTCAGACAACATTTTAAAGAGCCTCTCTGCTTGTCTGTAGCATAATGAGCCCAAATCTGCCATTTTCTACAGTCTCCCACACCAGGAGAGCGCAAGAGCAGCCCCTACACTTCGAGGATTGTGTTAATACAACTTCAGTGCTCCTTAAGCAAAGCAGATTTCCCCAGAGCACGTCCCCTGAAACATTTTCTCCTCCCCGACAGAGCAGATCTTTATCATGTCACTCCTACAGCTTGAGAACAATTTGCAGAGTCTAAAGAGACAAAGGAATTGTTGGCTATCCTTATTTATTTTTTATTATGCTTTTAGAATTATTCTTCTTCTCTGATTTGCCTTTGCTGGGGTGTACAGCACCAGGGTAACATTGCCCATGGTCACACCATCCCAGGAGCAACAGCGGGGCACGAGTAATGTCCCATTACTGCTGGGACATCTAATTTGCCTCTGCTAGCTCAGAGGTCAGTCCTTGGACTGAGAATTCCAAGAATTCCATGTTTTGCAGGACGCAGACACACAGCTCTGCACCCTTCTCCTGCAGCATAACAGAAGGGGGGAGGCTACCTGAGAGAGCCAACTTGGGGAAGAAAGATTCTCTGACTGCTGTAGGACACTGAAAATACTTGAGCAAATCACAAAAGGTGACCTGAACCCATGTCCCAGAAGGGGAGACAGATGCTTACCCTGCCTTTTCTTTCTTACAATGAAATATCAATATAGACCTATGAAAGCCATTTTCTCAAGTCAAAAGAAAACTTCAACTGGTTAGACGTTTGATCTGTTTTTTAAACCTATCAAATTCCCATGGTTTGTAAATGTCTCCTCATCCTCAGATCATCTCTTTAGGTTTTTTAATTTTGTATTTTTGACGTTATTCAAATAAAGAGAGATTTTTTTTTTTCCTGAGAAAACAGAGGAAGACCAGTAGAAGCTCAATGATGTGTGTTCAGTGTTATTCTGTGAAAAGAAAACTTGTAAAAATTGCATCCTGGGATAACCTATCTATTACCTTGCAATTATTATTCAATCCAGCTTATCCAGTTCAGCACTGAAAGGATGGGTTTGCTCCTGACTGTCACTGAGAGCTCAACAAAGCTAAAGCCTGATATTTTCTGGGTCATGCACTCTGAAAAGATCTCATAAAGAGAATGTTGAAACATCTCACTCACAGTACGAGACCCAGAACCCCATTTACCTTCCACTTCCACAGGACTGAGAGAGCGCCCTAAAGAGTAGCAATGGGTTATTTAAAGACCAAAGTAAATAGATCTGAGTCTAGGAGATACAGGATACAGATTAAAATGTCTCTTGATTGTGCCAGGGGAGGTTTAGACTGGATACTAGGAAAAATCTCTTCATGGGAAGGTCTGTCCAGCCCTGGCACAGCTGCCCGGGGCAGCGGTGGAATCAGCACCTGGGGAGGGATTTTAAAGCCCTGTAGATGTGGCACTCGGGGACATGGCTCTGTGGTGGCCTTGGGAGTGCAGGGGGAATGATTGCACTCAATGGTCTTACAGATATTTTCTACTCTTTCCACCAGGTGTTTGTTTAAGCCTATAAAGATTCAGATCAGCTCCAGCCAGCCCAGGGCAGGGATGTATCTCTGTACATCCCATAAACTTTTGTTTTTGGAGGCGATGACTACACTGTGTGTTTGTGGGCAGATAAAACCCAACACCACACCTATCCCAGTGGCTCTGCAGTTGTTTTTTTTCCCTCAGAATTACTCCCACACCAATCATGGCTACACAGCCTCCAGTTTGCTCGGGCCAGGGGGAGAGAGAGACCTGGTAAAATACGGCACAGATCCGTGCTGGATCCTGCAGCCAGAGCCCAGGGAAAGCCTTCTGACAAAACCAACACCCTCTGTGGTCTGAGACCTCCACAGCTCCGAGCTGTACTCGTGCCACGACTCCAGACCACTGCTGGGATGGGTTTTATAGGGATGCAGTGACATTAACAACCAGCACTGTACGTAACCGTGGCATTTTCCTAAGCTGTTACAGATGTAGATGAATAAAACCAAACCTTCTCCTAGCACTGAACCCCCTTTGTGGGCACAGGGCTCCCTCAGTGTGAGGCTATTTATTCTAATTTACTGTGCTCTTGGCTGTGTTCATGAGGATCGGGACACCCAGGGAGAAGGGGCTGTTTTCCTTTAATTTCTCCCGAAGCCTTGGGCTGCAGCAGAAGCTCCCCTGCCTCGCCAAGTGTGCTGTTCCTCATGGCAGCTCATCAGCTGGGAAGGTGTCAACCATGCTACAACCCAGCAGCAAGTTTGTAAAGAAACGTAGAGGGAATAAGAAATTAAAAGACCTAATCTGGAAGAAATGTACGTATCCCTCCTGTTACTGAAGCATTGGAGACAGGCCAGAACACAGATGAAAGAATAATATGACCTCTAGAAAATTCTGAATAACTGTGGAAGCTAGATCTATTTAAACTTCCAAAGGTGGCCTGCCACTATTTTGACCCTAATATAGAGTGAAATGTTAAAAAAAAAAAAATCTGATACTAGAGGATTTTTAAAAAACACCAACATATTAAACACAGACAGACTGAAAGACTGGAAGCTGAAGCTACATAAATTCAAAGTGGAAAATGGGTGATGACTTTTCCTCGGTAGCAGTCAGTCACTGCAAGAACTTCTCATGCATGGTTTCCCCATCACTTAAAATTTTTAAATAAAAGCGGATGTCTTTCTTGAACATATCCTTTTGTGGAATAATGCAGTCTGCCCAGGATTACATAGGAAGTCAAATATTCCCTTCTGGCCTTAATCTAGGAATGGTTATATTCTTGTTACATAAAGTTACTTGTTCCTATGGAACGAGTTTGTCTCCTCCCCACTCAAGGTAATATTTTCAAGACATCAAATGAAACAAGACAAGGTGCGTTTGACAAAAATATGCTGTCAGCCTGATATCTGTGAATCACAGCTGTCCCTGCGGGGTTCTTAGCAAGTAAATCCTGAGACAGAGGTCTTAAAGCACCACAGGTACACAGCCAGTGCTGTGTCACGCCCATGGGTGCAGGTGTGACATCCTGGGCTGTTCTGGAGGGGACAAGTGCTGTGTCACACCCATGGGTGCAGGTGTGACATCCTGGGCTGTTCTGGAGGGGACAGCCACCACCTTTGGCCCTTTTCCTGGTCCCTGTGCTCCCCAGTGGTGATGGGGAGGTGATTTTCACTCACGCTGCACTGACTGGTGCGTGCGCGTCTCATTTGCACGAACAAAACACGACCAACAAATAAATAGGTGCGTTTCTTTCCTGCCTCACAGATGCTGTTGCAACAGCTCTGCAGAGGACTTGCAGGTGGGCTTTGGACTCCTGTTGGGTCCCCCTGCAGAGACCCCCACGCAGCAAACCCTGCAGGTGTTTCCCACATCGCTGTGGTCGCTCCTTTGGAAGCGCATCTTGCCCGCTGCTTGAAAAAACACAACCTGGCACCGCTGGGTGTTTGCCTTCGCTCTGACTGCCCACCCACACCGAGGCAGAGGGTGGTTTATGGTGTTTGGAGAGGCCGTGGGCACAATGAGAAGCTTTGAACAGCGAGGCTGCCCTCCGGAGCGGGAGGGCAGCGGGGGAAGGAAGGTGACCCGGGGATGTGGTGGTGTTTTTCACCCCGACCTCCCTTTCCAGGAGCTCTGCTGTGATGGTTGGCGCCGGCTGCTCTCCCACCTGCATCTCCTCAGCCTCCCAGCAGACAACTGCACAAACCCCAGCCTATCTCCAGCTAATTGCACTTGTAAAGCAGAGGCAGGTCACCCCGGCGTTACACACGGCGTCTTATTAAGCTCCTCATGATACCTAAAATTAAGACAAATGAAAGAGAATTTCCTAAAACACTTCTGTGGTCACAGGCTGTATAGTTGACATGAGTTTGGTAAGGTTTCCTAGGCTATGAGTCTCTACTTCCTATAACCTTTTGGAAAAACTTTGATTTATTTTCATTTTACTTCCGTAATAATTACTGATACCCCATGAAGCAGTCAAAATAACAGAAGCTATGAAAGCAGAGCATAGGAAAAAAAAACCCAAATACTTCCAGCCTAATGTAGATGGAGGCTGTATGCAATTTTCTTCTCAATTCTTACTGTGACCTAATAGCTAAGTTGGACTTTAAAAGTGTTCTGGAAGTCAGAGGATTATATTGGACAGTGCTAATCTACTTTGATTAAAACTAATTTTAATTTAATCTCTATTCATTTTATTATAAGAGCAGCATAAGGTTGGTTTTATTTCTTCAAGATACGGTTTAGAAGCCACTGAGAGTTATTTGGATGCTGCTTTCCAAACTCTGGGCTTTTACTTTCAAATATCGTCATTCACTGGGTAGGCCAGCATTTGCCAAATTCTAGCCCATTCCTTCAGAAGCAGAGCCCAAAACAGACAGGGCCTCACTCACACCTAATTGCTTTCGGAAAATAAACATTTTACTTCATATTTCCAACACTCTGCCTGACAACATGGTAGGTCCTGTGCTTCTCCTGCGTGGGGGGAGACCAGCGAGGGCTTGAGAATCCACCAGACCCATCAGACACCAGCCACAAATGGGTGGGAAGAGCTTTTACCTGGTGCTCCTTTGCCTAAACTAGACAATCAGCTTGGCAGAGGATCCCAACTTTTAAACAGCTAGTGGCTCATGCAATAAATCCTACCTCTGCTGTGAAGCTCAAAAAGTTTTTTTCCACAGAAAAGTTTTGCCCTGGAAACAGCACCGGCAGCTGTAGAAGTACCAGGGTGCTCCTGACCTTCAGCAGTTCTCTATAGTTTCCATAGGACAGCAATCTGCACCTTTTTTTCCTGGTTTCCCGCTAGAAAAAAGAAAGTCTTTGTATTTTTGGTACAATAGATGCCTTGAAGTGAACACCTTTGTAGCCAAACGCTCTGCAGAGCACGTTCCTGCTATTCCGTGCAGAAATTCTGTGTAATTCGCTTCCAGTTGGGTTCATTCTAAGCAGCATCGAGACCTCAGAATGAAGACTTTTAATTCACTGATGTGTTATGCATAGGAGCCCTAAATTCCCCGTTTTTTATGATTTCCAGTATTGTAGTGATGATAATAGAAGTTTCAGAAGAGCAGCTCTAAGCAGACAAAATCCTTCCAGTCATAATGGATTGGTCAAGGCAGCTACCACAGACTAATGAGCTTAGTCCATACTCCTGAAATTAGGCTGCTAATTAAATATATTTCCTTAATTACATTATTTATCGGAAAGGTAAAGTTCTTATGTATTTTAGCATTTTGTGTCTCCTCAGAGAATATCCTGCATAATTTCTCTTAATGAATTCCCCCCCCAGAAAAAGAATATATGTTGCCAGATTAATGAATAACACTATTTTCAAATCTCTCATTCATCTTTTCCCCCTGGACACCTTGGTCTTCACACCACAGGTACTCAGACAGCTTTCATCTTCCTTATATTTTAATTTCTTTTTACTTCAGGCATGGTAGGTGTTTTAATGATAAGATACACTGTCCTAGCCCCTTATTTAGAAGTCTGAAAAATGTATTTTCACCCACAAAGCACAGGTCAACTTGCATTTGAAATAATTGCCCTTAAACAAACCCAGCTCATTCTATTTTGTTTTGCATCCCTGTTAATGAAATTTTGGATGGGAAGGGAGAAATTTGAGCAAGGAAGAGGAGATCTGTATTAAGGAAAGTGGGAGATGGAAAAGGAATGAAGTAAAAATGTAGGAACATTAGAGGTTTGCAGTAAAGATATAGTAGATAAGAGGGGGGAAAATACAAGAAACTTCTCCAATATGTTAAAATATATAAAAATATCTGTATAAGAAAGATACAGAGCCATTGGATGGCTCATAATTCGGCACCTATGTTCAAACTTTGGTAAAAACTATATTGCTTGAATAACAGAGAAACTTTATTCTCTAATACTACTGCAATCAGCCCAGATGGGACTTCATGTTCAGGTTGGAGAAACTCTGAATATAATTATATAGACATAAAGAACAACAAAACTGGAATATGAGCTCGTGTTTATCACTATTAGATAGTAATATCATTTGGAGGTTGCTAGCTTGAAGTAAATTTATTCCATCTAATGTCACCTCAGACAACTTTGTTCCTTTTTTTTGGCCTAAATTTCATCGAAGTCTTTGGTATAGACACCAGATTTGGCTCTCAAATGCTAAAACAGTTAGTGAAATACTTTCAAAATAAGTCTTTGAAACAGTTGGGGCAGAAAAAGATGACCTGTACTCAGATAGTTCAAAACCAAATAGAATTGTTTTCACAGGTAGAATCCTTTCTCCTTTTCCAGAGAGAAAGGGAATTAGTTTGTTCTCTCTATAGCATTACTGCCTAGTCACTTAAATAATGTCGGCTTTGAAAACCAAGTAATTAATAAACCCAAGCCCACTGGTCTTTCAAAGCCCTTTAACTTCCTGAAGGATACATTTCCCACTAAGCCCTCTGCAGAATGATGTTCCACTTATGTTTCACTGGAATTAGAGCAACACTTTGCATTTTCCCCCTTTCTCAGCTTCTGGAAGACACTGGCAGGATCTGCAGCCTCTCACTCTCCCACGAGCTCTGGCCTCCTCAGCAAATTCTTGCTGCTGTCTTGTCTTCAGGGAAAGCCTTAGATGTGCAGGCTTATCTCAGTGATTTAAACACGGCTACCTAAGGATGTGATGGATTTCCTTTCTCGCAGCCTCCCAGCCAGGAGCAGATGGATGGATAACTCAGGGACCCATCACAGCTCAAACAGAGAGAGGTGCCTGATGCAGGAATTAAGGGTCAGACTCCCAGGCCTGTGTTATGTGGGAGGTCAGGCAAGGTGAGCTGGCACTTCAAACCAGTGCCTCTGCAGCATGAATCTCAGAGATGGCTGCAGAAGTATGACAGACGCAGGGAATTGAATGGAAAACATTTACTTTTTCTTTTTGTCTGAGCTCTAACCCAAGGCTTTGCCTCTCCACCACATCATTTTGAAGGGAAATTAATTTCCCTGCTCACTAGTTTCACTGAAATTATTTAAAGCAATTTCTCAGCTACGACTTAGTTGAGCATAAAAACTTTCTTAACCCCAAAGCTTGTGCATTTCAACACTTCCCTCCAAAAGGAGCTCCACCCGAAACAAAATTAATTTCTCTACCTTTCAACTCAGAACTCCCTATTCAGATTTAATTGTAACCCTAGGGAAGAGGATTTCCCTCTCCTTTTTCTTAATATTTCTTACGTCATGCTTCTTATGTCCCAACATCTTCTGAGCACCAGGCAAGGACAGCCCATGCCACATTTAACTTCTGTAAAAGATTTTGCGGAGGAAGAGGGGGCACAGAGGAGGCTGGACCTCAATATGGGGTCATTTCTGGGCTTGGGGAAGCTCAGAAAGAGAAGGAAACAGCTCTAGAAAAAAACCAAGTTTCCAGCTTTGTAACAAAACAAGCCGAGGAAGTGCCAGGTTATCATGACATGGAAACAGCTGAAAAATAGTAAAGGAACTGACACTTGCAGTATGGAGAAAAGAAGTCATTCCAAGCACAGTGCTGGGGGGAACTGGAGTCCTGTAACTCTAAACAGGAGTGGGAGCAGGCTGGTTACCTGCTAGAACACAGCTTGGAGAGCTGTGAGCTGAGCGAGCCTCGGCAGGGTGGCAGCAGCTGCCCAGGTTTCTGAGCACTGGGCCTTTATGAGCTGAGCTCTTCATGTTTTCTGTAGTGTTTATTTTCACAGAGGCAGGCTGATCTCATGCTCCAAGAACGAAACCCTGGCATGGAAGTGGCATATCTGCCAGTTAATGTCAACAGCTGATGTGCAGAGAGCAAACAGGATTTCATGTTGTGGTAAAAGCTGAGTTACTGTTTGCTTTAATTCTGTTTTCTTTGTGTCAGATACATAAGAGTAAATACTAAAGGAATTTAATTTTTACTTGAAAAAAAAAGAAAAAAATACCCTAATAACCCTAATTCTACAAGTTGAAGAAAATGTTATGATATCTACCTAGTAATGAATACCTTGAAACGTCCTCTGCAGAAGACATCATAATAAAAGACCCCAGTGATCTGCACAGTGCTGAACTGTTAAGGAGGGGAAGAACACACTTTAACTGTGAATGAACTACCCTGAAGCAGAACGAAAATCCTCCCTGACTCAAACACAGGCAAGGACAGATTGAGTTATCACACCAAGCAGGTTCAGCGAGTGTCTAAACCTCACCAACAATAGCAGCCCTGCCCCGTGTGAGCAGCCCAGTCCATCCCCGTGCTGAGCACATGGATGATCACAGGAGATTGTGTTTCAAACCACCATGTCTCTGCTCTGGGCAGAGCTGGGCAGTCTGGACTCCCACTGCTGTAAGGTGGTGGTGCTCAGAACCAGCAGGGTTTAGTCTCAGGCTCAAAAATAAAGAGATTAATGACACCCACCCCTGGCACAGCACTCCTGAAACACCTGTGACACGTCCCACCCTGGCAGGGAAATGGAACTGCTGACCTAACAGCCCTTTCCACCCCCAGCTCCTGGGGTTTTATGGATTGTCAGTCACACCTAGGGGTGATATCGCTATAAAACCCCAGCCACACAGGAAAGCTGGCAGGGCAGCTCTGTGGTTTTAGGCTTAGCTGTGTCTGAAAGACTGAAAGGAGGTAGAAGACTTAAGGATTGGTGTTGACAGCTGCTTTCGAATATATGCAAAACAAAATCCAGCTACACAGACAGCAAACTCACCTGGAGTTTGGGCTGTAGGGCAGATGCAACTGAAAGAAAAAAAGAATAAAGGAAAAAGGAAAATAAACCAAATTCCCTCTAAAAACCATCTGTATGGAGGAGAGACTGATACAAAGGAGTTCAAAATGCTGGCACAGATTTCTCTGTGTTGCAGGAGGTCCCCAGAGCAAGGCAAGGGAGCTCAGGCAGGCTCTGTACCCTCTGCTGGCTCTCAGTTCAGTGGAAGTAATTGAACATGGAATATCCACACCACCTACCTGGCCACTGTGACCCTGACACCGGGGCAGAGCTCACTCCTTAGTGCTTGTTTCTGCATGAGAAACCTTCTTTGTTTCAAGCACAATAGGTCTAATAATGCAACAAAAATACGTATGAAACAGAGAGGCAGAACTGGTTTAATCTTCCCCTCCAAAACCCTGTAACGGGAGAAGGAAATGCTGGAAACCAGGTCTTCAAATCATAGAGCAATCCCTAAACCTGTGACCGCCCTTCGTCTCACTGTAGAATCATCAAACAGATTTGTTCTATTTATGTGGCATGGCATCCGTATTTGTTTTAAATCATGCTACAGACAAGGGCCGCTCAAACTGCAGAGCTGCAAAGCAGAGCTGCTGAGGCACTTTAAATGAGATTTCAGTCCAGGTCCCTCTCCACCCCATTCTCACGTGGGGACAGGGTGTTCAGAGCTGACATGGCTTTCCCAGGTGTTTCCTACAGGGACAGAGTGTGGAGTGAGCAGTTAATCATGAGCGCATTCGAGTGTCCCGAGGTCCTTGGGTGAAAGCTGTTACAGACATCGAAAAAGTGTTTAATAATCAGAGCCCCACGTCCTGAGTGCAGCCTGGGTTCACAGGAGTTCACACACCTCTGAAGAGGCTCAGGCCAAAACGTAAGGAGAAGCTGCAGCTTCAGGGGCTGCGCCTTGCTGGGGCTCCCTCCCAGGAAAGCCCACGGAAAGCGTGGCCAAACTGCCCTGTGAGCGACCCAGGCAATGCTCTTGGGATGCAAACAGGTGTCAGAAGGTGCCCAGGGAAGCACCCCTGCAGATCCCCCCCAGGGATGTCTGTCCAGGGGCACTCAGATCCCGATCTTCATTCTGCACGTACAAAGTTAGAGCTGCCCACAGTTGACAAAAATAGATTTTTTATCACAGCTAACTCACTTAAAAATAATTATTTTTGAGAATACACGTAACAGCCATCCTCCTGAGAAATCAGATTAGGGGCTTTCAACTCTCTGGAAATGCACTGGCAACTCAAAGTGCCTTTTTTCTGCCTCATTTGCATTGTGCTCTCATGAAAGGAAACTGGACATATGAAGGCATTTTTCCACTGGAGGAGGAGTGAGGATGAGGAGTTTGTTTCTCTCTCTCTCTCTTTCTCTCTTTTAATCTGGGGGAGATAAACTCAGCAGGTTCTTCTCACAAACACAGACGGGGTTTGGGATGGAAGGGACCTTAAATCCCATCCAGTTCCACCCCTGCCATGGGCAGAGACACTTTCCATTGTCCCAGGCTGCTCCAAGCCCCATCCAACCTGGCCTTGGGCACTGCCAGGGATCCAGGGGCAGCCACAGCTTCTCTGGGCACCCTGTGCCAGGGCCCCCCACCCTCCCAGGGAACAATTCCTTCCCAATATCTAATCTAAACTCCCTCTCTTTCAGCCTACACCTTCTTTTCAGTCCTGCTCTGCAGCCACTGCTCTCTCCTGCAGGGTGGAGGCTCCCTGCTGCCCCAACCCCAGCCCTCCTCCTCCTGTTTTGAAGGCTGCTGAGTATTACCTGCATGCTTTTTTTTCAAGTGTATCATATGCTCTTGCCCACCTGCTGCACACAGGTTTCACATCACTTTAGACAGAGCAGCAAACTCCTCCACACCACTCTGAACCACGCCATGGCACCGGGCTTGCTGCAATTTTTTTTTTCTACATAAACCCATTAAGTATTAAGAGAAGTTAATCATTAGCTGGCTGGTTGTGCATTAAGACAGACTCCCTCCTTTGTCTCTCAGCGTTATTAAATGCCTTCTGCTTTGAAATGCCACATAAAAGTGATAGATGCCCTTTCTTTAAAAGCCAGGCTTCCAGTCAAGCTATGCTTGATGTTAGCTCAGCGCCAAAGAGCCCTCCTTGTTTAAATACAGCAGCCCGAGGCAGATAAGGTTAAGCCAGCCTGGCTGCTGTGCCAGGGCTGCCCTGATAAGGGGCTGGAGGGACAGGGAGTGTTCCCTGTGCATGATCCCAACAGATGAGCTACGGCTGGAGACTAGCAGGCGGCACAAAAACTCATTGAGCTGAGGCCAGAGATGCAAATGGTCAAGTGCACTGGTGATAAGGTGGTGGAAGGCTCTTGGCACTTTGAAAGATGGTTTAGAGTGGAAGCTGCTGCTTAAAACGGCTTCAGGAGCAGCAAACTCCACCTATGTAGACTGAAAAAGGGGTGTGTGTGCCCACGTGTGGGGTTTATCCTTCTAGCTGGGTTTATCCTTCCAGCTGAGTTTACCCTTCCAGCTGGGTTTATCTTTCCAGCTGGGTTTAACCTTCCAGTTGGGTTTAACCTTCTATTCAACATCTGTGTCCAGAGAGCCTCAGGACTGCTTTCAGAAGCAATGCCATCTCCTCAAAAAACACACACACACAGCCCTAAAGAAGAAAAGAGTGAAGAGGGAGGCAGAAAATCAGGGCTGAGCGAGGGAGCGAGAAAATCCTCTTCCCAAACCACTAGGAAAAAAAGTTTTTCCCCAGAGGAATGATAAACTGTATTTTTGCCTAGCAGCTTTTACAAGGCGAAAGTGTTGCTCAGGAGAATAAATGCCTGCTTTGTGTGGCCCCCCTGGAACCAGGAGGCAGTCAAGTCTGGGCTCAGCTAATGTATAATCTATATTTACATGTCAAAATCCCCCCTTATTTAGGTTCTTGATTTACAGTCCCTAGTTTTCATAAAAGTCAGTCATTCCTAGTGAAAGAATGCAGAGTAGATTTATAGGATCTGCGTTATGCCTTAAATCTTAATAGCATTTTTAAAGCATTTTTATGACTCATCCTAATAATGTTTTCCCTCTTTTTTTTCAAGGCATTACTATGTAAAACCAAATACAAATCCTAACCTTAAAAACAAGATCATTTTAGTGCCAAACCTCATCAGCAATGTCCTTATAAGCCTCTGTTTTCAAGCATCCATAGCTTGAATGTAAAATGTGCTTTTCAGTAAGGTTTGTCTGATAAGATCTCAACCTGTATGAGCAGTGAATTTGTTTTCACCATCACAGTCAAAATAAAATAAATCTCTGGAGGCTGCTGTGAGGTAGATGAAGGTGAAGGGTCTGATTCTGTGCCTTCTCCCCCACACCAGGCTGCTCTTTGCTTTGATAAGTCTGCTTGAAATATGTGTCAGCTCAGGTTCAGTCCAGTTTAGAGCAAAAATATCCCAAGTCCATTAATCACAGGCATAGGCACAAAAATGCTGGCTGGGCTCATGTGTTTGCATCCATGGATGGGCCCAGCACTGCAGCATTGGGTCTGAACCAGCTCTGGCAAGAATTCTCAACCTTTAGATAGAAATTTAAATATTATCAAAGAAAAAAAGCCAGTAGTTCAGTGGCGTGTCCCAGTGAAATGCCATTTTAAGTATGTAAATTTCCCTCCAGATTTTTGCCTTCAGTATGACTTGTGGAAATGCAGTCATAAACATATCAGAACCATTTCATGGCTCAGACTAAATTTCAGTAGGTTTACTTTATATTTTAGCTTAGATTTTAGCCTTCTCTTTATGAGGAACAAAATTTAAAAAGGGATTTCTGTTTGATTGATTTTTGGATTTCTGTAGAGAATGTACTCTAACCTCTGGTTACTTAACCTGACAGTGTTCAAAGGAAATGGAAAATATCTGTTATAGACTGGGTTATTATGAGCTAGAGTAAGCATACATCAAATACTATCAATAGAGAAAGAAAAATAGATTTGGAACAGCAAATATTTCCAGTAAATTATAAATATACTTCAGGATATCTCGAATAACATTTCAAAGAACTCAGAATATTCTCCCACTAGATCAAGTATTTACTCTGGATCCAGTCTTGCAGCCTTCAGTCAGATGAGAGTCTCATCCCCAGTAACTGGGTTTTGGAGGTACAGACCACTCAGTTGAGATGCAGTTTTAAAGCCTGCTGTTATTCCCTTAAATGCTTTTAAATTAAAAATTTCCATTTACAGTAGCATTGGATATGAGAAACAGGTTTTGAAACATCAGTCTCCATTCCAAGCTGGTCAAACTTCACAGATAAAAATCAACCAAAAATGCAGCTATTACCCTGGTAAATATTTAGATATTACAACAATCTTTACTAAACTATATGAAATTTTGTGTAAACAACAATTAAAATCAGTATGTACTATGCATAGAAAAAATAAACCATCACATTGTGACACTTTATATTAAAAATACCTTCTCCTCAAGGAATTTATTAAATAGCCATGAATCTAACCTAATGACTGGTAGGTATTGAAGAGCTAATCATATTTTGGATACCTACATAATACTTTTAAATCCCCCAAAGAGGTCAGCATCAACGAGTAAATAAACCCAAAATTCCTACCGCCTACATTCCCACAGACAAATAAACACTGATATTTGTATACAACCTGTTAAGCATATTCTAAGAGAAGCATAAATAAAAAAAAAGAAAAAAGAAAACCCTGGGGACTTATCAACAGAGCTGAAATTGCTTCCAGATATCCAGTATTAATAACACACACCTGCTTTAACAGGTATCAACAGGAGATGTGATTATACAATATTCAGAGTTCTTGGCTTTGGTCAGCCACGGTTAAACAGATGCTGAAACTGGAATATGTGAGGAGTGGTGCTGGAATATCCTGAGACTGCGTGCCAAACACTTGAGCTCTGCAGGCTGCTCCTCCAGACCATGATTCTGCTGCTCTGCAGCAATTTTCAGTGATTAAAGTTGAAAACCGAGTGCGGTTTCTGTCCTTTGCTGCATCTTTGCAACAAATAGGAAACAAATAGGAAACCTGTCGTGTGCAGGGCAGGCAGCGGAGGTCACACCAGCCAGAATTCCTGTCTGCTGTCTTCCTAAAAGTGTCCAGCCAACAGACTCTTCCTGGAGATATCTTATATCAGCTGGAATAGCTCCATGGGGACAGGCTGGATAAATACTCTCCCAAAACAGAGCGGGCAAGCGACAAAGTTCTGCCCCCCAAAACCCAAAGCTGTATGTTCCTGCCTCTTCACAGAAAGAGAATTGTCTCCAAGGCCACCACTGGTCACATTTTCTCCTGATTTCCGATACCTAGAGTCAAGTGCCTGGCAGAAATCTCTCCCTGATAAGGTCAGGAGAGCAGGCTGGCCCAAGGGGCCGCGAGCCTCCATCCTTTGAGGTCTCCTGGCCACGGGAAGCTCTGCACAGCCTGCTGTGGTCCCAGAGCTGACCCTCTCAGAGCAGGAGGTGGGACCAGAGCTCTCCTGGGGTCCCTTCCAGCCTGAATCGCCCTGGAGTGCTGAGAAACCACTCTCCCTCTCTCCCTTGTACTCCTTCTGCCCCCAAAATCAAGCCTTCTTAGGAATACTTTCATTCGTGCCTTAATATTTTCTTCAGGAAGTCTGCTGACACTGAATTAAAAGTTCAGTTTGAGAGGGAATTACGTCTTTATGAAAATTGTCAGCTATCTCACACTTTCACTGTTATTTCATTTGCTGTCACAATCCTTTTTCCCCCCGAAGGGAGAGCTGCCAGCTCCAGCTTCCAAATGACCATTGTAATGAAACACTTGATTTTCAAACGCGCATAGAAGCAGGAAATGTTTTACATCCCCTGAACTTTCCAATAGCTCAGGAGCACACTTTTTCTCTCTCAGCAGAAGTGTCCAATGGATCAGATGTGTGATCTGTATGGAGGAGTTTATGGCTGGGCACGTTGGGATTGCACACTGGGTGCCTATTGAAACTCAAAAGGCAATATCTCATAAAGTAAACTAGAGACTGTCATTTATACAGGCAGTGAAAACACATTTTTCAGGCATAAAACTAGAGTGTAAGAGACCATGCGATGCCAGTCACTCAACCTTCTGCCCCTGGACAATCAATCTGTGCTGCTCCCAGTGCATGTGCACCTTGGTTTCTTTAAAAAATAAAACTTCTCTAGTTCCAAAACCTCCCTTAGAAATTTTTCATTCAAGAGGTAAGGACAGTACAACATGCTCTGATGGTTTTGGCTGTTGTTGTTATTTGAAATGCGTCTTGTTTCGCTCTATTTTCTGTTTTTTCCCTGCTGTGTGTGCACTATGCAATGGGAGCTTGGACACCAGCTGACCTCGTGCTAAATAGATGTGATCACAAAGCCACCTCCCTGCCTGTGCACCTGGGGAACCTATTCCCTGACAGGCCGGGAGCTGCTCTCTGAAGTGCTGAACCTCCTGACCACTCCGAGCTGAACACTCGTGTGGCAGGGGATAATCCTCACGGACAAGCAGGGGCAGGTAACCGGCCTCAGACACAGAAACCTGTTGGAGCACGAGCTGCTGCTGCTCGGGGACTGCATTAGCTCACACATTCCTCTCTTGAAAGCCTCTTTTTATTAAGTGTACACCGTGTATGCCCCCGAGCTAGCACTCCCTTTCTGGCTCCATCCAATTCGGAGTGGGAATGAGCCACTTCAGAGGAAGCTTTCCTGGGGATGACGAGAGAGTTATTGGCTAAGGCCTCGTGCTCCCAACCTTCACCTGCTGGCCCAGAGCTGGCTCAGAGGCTGGGCATCTGGTTGCCCCGCTGCAGGAGCACAGCCTGGCAGGGCAAAGGTCTCCTGTGAGCTTCTGAGTCAGCAGAGGCACAGCAGGGCTTCAAGCTGGGCCAGCAGCCCAGCCACAGAGAGGCTGCAGGGCTCAGGAGGGAGCACGAGACAACGGGAATTCATCCCGCAATAGCTTGGAGAAACAAAAGCTGGTGGATGCAGCGGCAAAGCAAATATTGTTCAGAGATTGAACAGCTTGGTGGCCAGTACTCACTGTGGCCAGGGGCTCCCAGGGACCTCCAGGCTGCTGGCCTGACTCTGACATCCTCACCCACCGAGTCCCATCGGAGACATGGCAATTTCAGCTGCGAGATCTGTTTTTGGAATCAGATACTAAAGGGTGTAAAGCAAAGGATCCTGGAGCACATCCTCAGCTCCACCTCAGGATGGATGGCTACGAGCTGAAGCCAGGATTCCAGCTGGAAAGACAGCACATGGGTTTTCAGCAGGAGTTGTAATTTTAAATGAGACTCTAAATCTGGGGAGGGCGTCTAAGAGCCGACCTCCTGCCTGACCAGAAACTGAGGGGCAGGCGTGGGATCGTGTGGCACCTTGGGAGACAAGCTGGCTTTTCTGCCTCAGGAATTCATGTATATCAAATATGAACTTCATTTTTATCCTCTCCCACTGTCCAGAGATGTCAGAAATCAGTATAATTGCACAGACTGTCAAGACTCCCTGGGAATTATGTGTATTTTCTCTCTTTCTCTCTCATACAGAATCCATCTTTCCTCTGAATAATTACTGCCAGAGCTGAATCAGAGCCTGCCAATGCTGCAGAAAAGAATCCAACCCTTTTCTACGAACTTTCAAAGCAAATATGACTTCACTTTGCTGATTTTTTTCCTTAATTTTTTTACATCCACTGTCATTTGATTCCCTTTGAATAACTTGAATGAGTTCAGGGAAGGCGTGGTACATAAGGAATCTTTGGGCAGACCCTCAGCTGGTGTACAATTGGCTTCAGAAAAGCACTGCTCAGTTACATCCTGAAGATGCATCAGTGTGAATTTGAAAAGCTCTCTTGGAGATTATTCACCTCATGTGAATGCCACTGTTCCCACCAGCTATGTCATTTTAAGGATTTTAGCTGCTAAGTCAGAGGGCAGACAATAGGATGGGACAGAGCCCAAGCAATTAACTCTTCACTCGGTTTTATTACTGAATCCTGAACTGGACTCCCACAGGGAACTTGTAACATGTTAGTCAAAGAAAAAAGGGCAAAACTTTAAATAATTAAAAGTTTGGAAGATGAAATGAAACAGCAGCCTATGATTTGCACGCAGAAACTTTAAGAAAAACCCAACAAAACAAAATAAAACCCAAAAGGACATTAATTGAAACCTTTAATCCCAAGAAAGTATTCATTCTGAGATAATTACAGCCATAAAACCCTCTGACACTGACAAGAGAACTGTCTTCAAAAGTTACATACGTAAGCAGCTCGGAACTTGAGAGAGGAGCTGGCAAGGATGAAATCCTACAGAGATGGGAAAAGGAGGGAAGATTTTGGAGGGAACTGAGCCTTTCAGTGTTGAGTCATTCCTCTGTGAAAACATGTTATTGTCTATAAGAGACTGAAAGAGGAAGAGGCTGGTGAAGATTTGCCAGCAGATAGCCAGTTCCTCCTAAAAATAAGAAACCAATGGGTAAAAAAAAATTAAGAGCAAAAAACTGGACCTTGAAAAGCACTTGGGACAAATGTCAGCGATACAAGGTGGTTAAAACTGGAATCACACAATTCCTTACTCGTGGTGCATGAAGTGCTGCAATCTAAAAATCTCCTACTGGGCTTCCTCTGCCCTTCCCAATTCCAGACGTTTCTGAGATGCACAGCATTAAGGTTGTCACTGTCCTTTGCCCCAGTCCTGCTCATTTTGGCACTTCCCCAGGGATGACAGTGACTCTTGGGGCACAGCAGTGCTCAGCCCCTGCTCCATAACCGTTGGGTTTGGTTTGTATTCCTGGGAAATGACACCTGCTTTTAGCAGACAAGGTTGGCTGACACCTTCAATCACCTTCTCACCCTCTATGCACTGGCTAAGAAGCTTCAGGCTGACAGACAAATACTCTTGCAAAGATTCCAAAGTCTCCTTTCCTCCCCAGGAATATTGTTACAAGCCCCCCAAAAGTGGTGTCCATCAATCCTGTCTGTTGTGCCAAGAGCTGTCCTGGGAAAATGCTCCAGTCCATGCTCATGGTTCTTCCCTACTGATTTGTTGTTCCCATATAAGTTCAGATAAAAATGGCTTTGACATGTTTTTCCTGAACATTCTACATGGCAAAGGGATATACTCATCAGCAACTCATGTTGTTGATGTGTTTTTAAATGTTTTTAACAGTTTTCTAGTTAAATATCTCTATAACAAATGAAAATTTGAAACAAAACAATTTGGGTATTTTTCCCTTTTTTTTCTCATCAGGTGTGATTTTGTACTTCAGAAGTCACATAAATACTTGATATACAGAGGGGTAGTTTTGTGCAGGGGTAGTTATTTGAAAAATATTCTTACTTTAGTAAGGCCAAAAATCAGGCTGCTTGTTTTGGTGAGCCTTCTGACCCTTCCAGCAGCCAGGGCTGAACCGTGGCATTTTTACTCACCTGGGAATAAATCTGCCAGAAGGCACCTTTAGAAGTTCTCACCAAGGGAGCAAGAAGCCATGGGGAAGAGATATTTCAAAAAGCAGATGAAATGGACTCTTAGAGCAGATATTCCTGATCCATGTGAGGATAAATGACAAACAGGCACAGCCTGACCTGTAAGCACAGACCAGGGGGACTGGAGCAGCCTGGCCAGCATTGGCCCAGCTTTGCTGTTGGGAGAGGGAAATTCATGTCTCTTACAAGAGGAGAGCTAAGCGAAGACTGCATTAGTGAACCCAGAACTGCTTTTGGGAGGGAGCTCCCCTGGCACTGCCAGTGTTTGCATCATCTTTATTTATGTGAGCAATTTCTCCCTCTCCTGGGGTGCCAGTGCTGTCAGTCTGAGCTGGCTTGGGGCTAAACCTGCAAGCGTGGGAGTCAGAAACACTCAGAACTCAGAGCATCCCACCCCAAACCCCGGGAGAACAAGCCCAAGAGCTGAGACAAAGCAGCCCCCAAACCCCTGGCATGTGGGGACACTTTTTGGGCAACCTGTGCCAGTGCCTCACTCCTTGCAGGGGCTGTCAGGGTGAAGGTGAAGGTCCTGTCAGTACCAGGTTCGTTGTTCTCCTTGTTTTTCTGCCATTTCTGACCACACTGAACTGGATGCAGCAGTGGGGATCAAACCTCCCTGTGCCTGTCCTCCATGGGGACACTCACGCAGGGTTTGAACGAAACCACGTCCTTTGCAGAGCTGGGCCTCAAAAACTGGCACCACCATGGGCTCTTGTCACTAGCTACAGACATCAGATGCTTCTACCCAAAAATTAAACCCTTTTCTGCGTTTGTTTTCCAGCTGCAGATGCAGAGGTTAAACTGCTCTGGGCTCAGAATTATCTCGAGTAGAGGTGTAAGCACCATGGCAAGTGCACACTGAAAGAGAAATCGCTCAGTTTGGTGTCTCCTCAGAGGAGATGCTGTGAAGCTGAAGGGAGAGTTTAATGCCTCATGCAAGAGTTATAAGTTTTAATAACAATAATAAAAGATTATTGTCCAAACGANGCCAGCCATTCCCTGGGGATTACTGGCACAAGCACCCTCTGATCCCCAGGTTCGTGCAGAAATAGTTCTCCTTCTGCTGCTCCAGCACAGGACACGCTTTGCAACTTCAGTGCGTGCATTAGATCTGCTCCCAGCACTTTCTAGGAAGCAAATCTCCCCGTTACTCTAAATAAGTAAGAGGGAATCCTTCAGCACAGAAATAAACCGAACCAGACTTGACCACAACCAAGTTCTAAAGCAAACCCCACCTTTCCGGCATTAGATGCAACATAAAGTTTTAAATCACATTTATTAATGCATTTTCTAGCATTTCCTACTTGCCTAATCAGAACAGATTTCAAGCGAGGCGTGACCTTGTGTTTAATGATGATCTGAGCTCCTACTTTTATAAGAAAACTGGACACTCTCAATGCCCTTCTGTCCTTTCCTGCAGCTATTTATAGCTGATGCTAAAACCCGTATCTGAGATCATTCCTGCTCGGTGGCGCCTGGGAGCTGCCACTCCTTGGGGACAGAAAACAGGGAAAGAAAAACCCGGCCCCTCTGGCTGAAGGGATTTCACCGCGCTGCTCCCAACCCTCTCCATCCGCTGATCTCTGCTGCCCTCTCCTGCAGCAGCTGGAAACTCCCAGGATTTCAGTGAAATAACTCGATATTAAAGCCGCTGATGGTGAGGGGTTTAAACCCCGAGGGGATGGGGCAGGAGTTTTAGGAGTAGGGAAAACTGAAGCTGAAAAGGGAAGGTGCTCATGACAGCTTATTGACTACAGCAAGGGGCAAAAAAATGATAATTACAATAATGCTAACAATGCTAATAATGACAAAGCTAATAGTGATGGTAATTATAATAATATTAATAAATTAAATAATAATATAATTATTAAGGTTGCAAAAGACATCCAAGATCAACAAGTCCAGCCTTTGACTTAATACCACCATGCCCACTAATCCAGATTGTCCCCAATTGCCACATCTGCTTGTTTTTTGAGCACTTTCAGGGATGATGACTGCACCACTTCACTGAGGAGCCTGGCCCAGTGCTTAACCACTCTTCCAGTGAAGAAATCTTTCCTAAAATCCGACCTGAATNGGACTCTTAGAGCAGATATTCCTGATCCATGTGAGGATAAATGACAAACAGGCACAGCCTGACCTGTAAGCACAGACCAGGGGGACTGGAGCAGCCTGGCCAGCATTGGCCCAGCTTTGCTGTTGGGAGAGGGAAATTCATGTCTCTTACAAGAGCAGAGCTAAGCGAAGACTGCATTAGTGAACCCAGAACTGCTTTTGGGAGGGAGCTCCCCTGGCACTGCCAGTGTTTGCATCATCTTTATTTATGTGAGCAATTTCTCCCTCTCCTGGGGTGCCAGTGCTGTCAGTCTGAGCTGGCTTGGGGCTAAACCTGCAAGCGTGGGAGTCAGAAACACTCAGAACTCAGAGCATCCCACCCCAAACCCCGGGAGAACAAGCCCAAGAGCTGAGACCAAGCAGCCCCCAAACCCCTGGCATGTGGGGACACTTTTTGGGCAACCTGTGTCAGTGCCTCACTCCTTGGAGGGGCTGTCAGGGTGAAGGTGAAGGTCCTGTCAGTACCAGGTTCGTTGTTCTCCTTGTTTTTCTGCCATTTCTGACCACACTGAACTGGATGCAGCAGTGGGGATCAAACCTCCCTGTGCCTGTCCTCCATGGGGACACTCACGCAGGGTTTGAACGAAACCACGTCCTTTGCAGAGCTGGGCCTCAAAAACTGGCACCATCATGGACTCTTGTCACTAGTTACAGATATCAGATGCTTCTACCCAAAAATTAAACCCTTTTCTGTGTTTGTTTTCCAGCGGCAAATGCAGAGGTTGCTTCCTGCTGAGCTAAAACTGCTCTGGGCTCAGAATTATCCCGAGTAGAGGTTTAAGCACCATGGCAAGTGCACACTGAAAGAGAAATTGCTCAGTTTGGTATCTCCTCAGAGGGGATGCTGTGAAGCTGAAGGGAGAGTTTAATGCCTCATGCAAGAGTTATAAGTTTTAATAACAATAATAAAAGATTATTGTCCAAACGACACCATTGCCTCTGCCCAGTTGTGCTCCCAGTACTTTTTAGTTTACTTAAATAAACTAAAATCATATGAAATTCACAGACAACGACTTGCTGCTCACCAGAGACACCCACACCAGCAGGTGCTATGGTTATACCTCTGCAACCCATCAGAAAGAACTTTTCCTGTCATAACATTTCACTGCTTCTTTCTTCTTCCTACGCACAGACACAAAGGGTGAGGGGCTGTGATCCCTGCTGGCACCCAGGATGCTGCCAGCCATTCCCTGGGGATTACTGGCACAAGCACCCTCTGATCCCCAGGTTCGTGCAGAAATAGTTCTCCTTCTGCTGCTCCAACACAGGACACGCTTTGCAACTTCAGTGCGTGCATTAGATCTGCTCCCAGCACTTTCTAGGAAGCAAATCTCCCCGTTACTCTAAATAAGTAAGAGGGAATCCTTCAGCACAGAAATAAACCGAACCAGACTTGACCACAACCAAGTTCTAAAGCAAACCCCACCTTTCCGGCATTAGATGCAACATAAAGTTTTAAATCACATTTATTAATGCATTTTCTAGCATTTCCTACTTGCCTAATCAGAACAGATTTCAAGCGAGGCGTGACCTTGTGTTTAATGATGATCTGAGCTCCTACTTTTATAAGAAAACTGGACACTCTCAATGCCCTTCTGTCCTTTCCTGCAGCTATTTATAGCTGATGCTAAAACCCGTATCTGAGATCATTCCTGCTCGGTGGCGCCTGGGAGCTGCCACTCCTTGGGGACAGAAAACAGGGAAAGAAAAACCCGGCCCCTCTGGCTGAAGGGATTTCACCGCGCTGCTCCCAACCCTCTCCATCCGCTGATCTCTGCTGCCCTCTCCTGCAGCAGCTGGAAACTCCCAGGATTTCAGTGAAATAACTCGATATTAAAGCCGCTGATGGTGAGGGGTTTAAACCCCGAGGGGATGGGGCAGGAGTTTTAGGAGTAGGGAAAACTGAAGCTGAAAAGGGAAGGTGCTCATGACAGCTTATTGACTACAGCAAGGGGCAAAAAAATGATAATTACAATAATGCTAACAATGCTAATAATGACAAAGCTAATAGTGATGGTAATTATAATAATATTAATANGCACTTTCAGGGATGATGACTGCACCACTTCACTGAGGAGCCTGGCCCAGTGCTTAACCACTCTTCCAGTGAAGAAATCTTTCCTAAAATCCGACCTGAATGTCCCCTGGTGTAACTCGGGGCCATTTCCCCTTGTCCTGTCCCTGTTCCCGGGGAGCAGAGCCCAACCCCCCGGCTGTCCCCTCCTGTCAGGGAGTTGTGCAGAGCCACAAGGTCCCCTGAGCCTCCTTTGCTCCAGGCTGAGCCCCTTTCCAGCTCCCTCAGCCACTTTTCCTGGGACTTATGCCCCTGAAGTCATCTAAGATATTATCTCAAAGCGCTGGAGTTTCACAGAAACCCAAACATTTCAAAAGTTCATCAAACATGAAAATGTGGAGGAATGGGAAAGAGAAAAAAATGTGCTTTGCAAATAATCTTGTGGCTGAGGAATTTGCCTGCAAAGCAGTGAGAAAGGATAAATAGATGATTTCAGTTCAGTTCAAAGAATGTGCTTTGGTTTTTTGATGAGATGGTTGTGGCATAAAATAAGAATAAGCTCCCTCCACATTGGCTTAGTCCTACTGGGAGAAAAAGCTGCTACCAGAAAACATCACATCCAGGTGATCTCTGACAAATTCCCTCCTGCTCTCTTTCCACATAAGCCAGGCTGCTTTTCCTCGCAATGCATTAATCCGCCTTTCAGCTGCCTTTTAATCAAAGCCAGGCTTAACTCTGCAGTGGAAAAAGAAAGCAGATGCTGAGGTAAACCATAGACTAGAACGGGAAGAAACAGTCGGAAAGAAAAGTCTCCTTTGGCTTGATAAGGATTTAAGAACTATTTTTCTAGAGGGAAGGGAGAAAGAAAATAATTCCATTTTCTTCTAGCTTGTAAAAATGGCTGAGCCTGCCTTTTCCCAAATGTAGAAAGCTTGGGCTGGTTTGTACAGTATTTCACATGTGCCGGCTCCTATTTAGCTGTGCAATACAGAAAAAGCAAAAAAGCAATGCTGACAATTTGAAAACCAATCTTCAGATTGTGGAAATGGAATTTTTGTGCTGTCAGGAATTAAGAAACAAGCAAACAACTATTCCAAATCAATCCATTGTTCTAGGGAGGGATTGTATGCAGAGAACCAGAGGTTGAGATCCAGTATTGCCAAAACTGCAGGTAAAACTCTAGATGCTAGAAATTATTGAAATAGAATATGGTAGGATAGAAAAGACTCAGATTTTGGGGTTGGAGGGGGGGTGTTGGTTTTCTTGTTTGGTTGGTTTTTTGGTGGAGTTTTGTTTCTTTTTTTGGTGGGTTTTTTTGGTGTTCGTTGGCATTTTTTTGTTTTGTTCTGGGTTTTGTTGAGGGTTTTTTGGGGGTTTTTTTTGTGTGTGTGTTTTGAGATTCTCATTTTCCTTTTAATGATTTCCAGCTACTGCTGGTACCCACCATGAATATCTGATTACACCACCCCCAGTGCAAATGATTGCTCTGGTAACTTCAAACACAGATGCTGCAAGTCAAATTTTGAAATTCAGAACAAATCCCAAGCCCCTCCCATCTTTCTTTCTCCCCAGAAGCCTCAAATCCAGGGTTTCATGAGTGCACAGGCAACCTGGAGCCCCCGAACCCAACCTCCAAACCCTCACATCCATTGCTGTAATAAATGTCCTCTTGTTCTGCAAAAAAAAGTGGTTGGTTACCAAACCACGGAGGAAAAATTTCATTTAGGAGCAGGGAAGATAAAGCTAAAAGCTGGCCTTGAAAAATGACATCTGCAGCAGCCACCTTGCTGGTTTTTCCTAGCACAAGCAAATGCTGGAGCTGAAGCATCACAAAAGAATTACACAGAAAATCCAGACAAGAGATACAGAGCTCTGCAGAAGCTCAAAACGTTCTGACATAGCTGCTCCTGCACGTTACATAAAACACCAGATGCAGTTGCCTCTTATATAAAGCATTACTAGAGACAGAAACCAAAAAGGTAAAAAGAGGTGTGTGAATAAAAGTTCACAAACAATGCTGGAAAGAAAGTATTTCCAAAGGGTCACCAAAATACACTATTATTCGTGAGCCTGTGGTTGGATTCCAAAAGCAGGAAAAAAAAAATTTACTCAATAGGGCCATAAATATGAAACCAGTTTGAAAAAATGACCACACACACAAAAAAAAAAAGCACAAAGATGACCTTTTTTTGCAACTGAAATTTGCCACCTGTAGCTTTTTATTAGTTACAGCAAGTGAAATAAAAGCCAGACAAGTCTAATATAACTCTATTATCTCCTGCTACACCAGGGTGAAAAGTAATAACGCTGCACTTTTTGAAAACCACCTGTTGGCATCTGCTTTGCCCAATGTGTAACACCATCACTCAATAAACCTCTGGAAAGCAGCCACTGAAACTGAGTTTGCCAGGGGGAATCTCCCTGACCTGCAGCCACCCTTTGCTAAATGAGGTAGCTGTGACAATGACATGGGAAAAAAAAATATTTTCAACTTGGGGATGTGATTTCCAGAAAGAAAACCTTTAAGTTGGGCCAAGAAAGTCGCTCTGGAGAAGTATTTAACAGCCTTGCCTTCACCACCGGCTGAGTTTGGTCTGACAGGAACTCTGGCTTTCCCTGCAGCATCTGCTCAGGAGCTGTTCCCTTCCCATCAGCCACAATTTCTCCTTTTGAGGCTGCATTTGAAGGGAAGGAGGAGAGAGAAGTTAAACCTACAAAAGGGGACCTAGTATCACCTAATTGTAATTGCTCCTCTAATTTCAATTCTGAAATAAACTTACCACTTACCTTCTGTGACTGCATTTTGAAGATGCTGATTCCCTCCCCTGGGAAAACACACTTTTCCTTGTCTTCCACAATTGTTCCATCCGAGCCAGAAAGTAATTTTAAATCTCAAAACAAAAACCTCCGCACTAATAGCAAGTTAAACACAAAGAAATTTTAGAATTTACTTTAAAAATTAAAGTCTATCTGCTCTATTTCAGCTACATTTGACATTTTCTGCTTTTAATCTGCCAGAGCAGATGGAATCAGATGGATGAGGTGCCAGCTGTAATCCCTCAAACTGTGCCTATGGCTTCCACCTGCATGGTAAATTTTACCCTTTCCAGTATCTCCCCTTTTAATTGGTCATTCCACACCCAACTCATTACAACTTAATTTGTTCAGATGGGCTGAGGAGGCAGGAGAACAAGAGAGGGCAGGGCAGAGTTCTCTGTTACAGGAGGCTGGGAGCCTGCTGATAATCAATTCTTTAGGAGAGGCTGTATTTATGCAACTCCAGCCCCTGTTTGTCACTGTTAAAATTTGCAGGAAATCAGTTAAATTGTCAGTGAAGTGACGATTAAGGATGCACTTTGGTAGGAGGGCTTAGTTCACTACACATAATAAAGACTCGTCAGAAACCAGGCATGCTGCAAGAGGTGGATGCTGCCTTTTGGTTAAAGGAGCAAAATATGAGAGGGAGGAAAGGGGAGCACTTTGCACACGGACAGCAAACTTTGACTGCATGTTCTACCAACCTCTGCCCATCCTTAGGGAAGGCAGGATTCAGATCTGCAAAGTGTGTACTGTCCTTCCACAGAAAAGAGCTTCAGCGAGTCCAAATCCACCAGTCTGCTTCTTAAAAATTTAATTTCAGGTTTTTCAGGTGTTTCTTTTCCCCTGGAATCAACCGGAGTGGACCAAATGCACTTTGCCTGTGGGGTAACTGTGAGACCCCAGCTACACAAAGCAATGTAGAACACGCCACTAAACTCGTGCTAAGGGGTGTGAAGTTGGAAAAGAATTTGAATAATCTTGGGAAATGAACACATATTGACTCTGCAATTTAATCTTTCAGTACTCCAACCTTTGGAGAGGGGAGAACACAGCTCTGCTGAACCCCTCTGTGAATAATCCTGTATTAAAGCTGTCACTTAGAAGCAAAATTCTTTTGCCTTGAGTATCTGCAAACACCACAGCAGCATCCACCTCCTGATTTTGTTTTGCCATTCTCCCATTCCTACAGAAGCTTTTAAAAACTCTTTCCCCAACCTCATCTATCCTCATTCTTACCTTTCCCCTTACTTATCTTCAGTGTTTAAATAGAAACGGAACGATTTACTATTCGAATTCCCAACTCAAAAATCAGTGGGTCAGTATCAGCCTCAATAAAGAATTTTATGCCACTGCTTGAGTCTATGGGTATAAGTTTTTTCACCTTGAACTCATTAATGAATGGTTCACATAAATATCAAAGTTGTGATGAATTATTCTGAGAAAGAAAGAAATAATTATAAAAAAAAACCCCAACACCAAACCCTACTCTTATTCTAAGCTATTATTATTCCTCTTCTCACCAGCAATTAAATTTTTAGTTGAACTTTTAGAGTACCATTTCGGGCAGTAAGTGATCACCCAAGCCAAATCCATTCCCCATTAAAGAATCTGTGATTGTCCTCATTTTCTGTCTCTAGAGCCAGCTGCACCAAAAAATGATCTCTCAGATTATTTGCTCAGACACTCAATATCAACACTCAGGGCCAGGTTTCTTGATGTATAATAAATGCCTCTCTCTGGCTGCAGTGTCTCTACACTGGCAGACTGCATTTTAATGACAGCAAATGATAAATAATTTGCAATATAGTACTAATCATTTTTACACTGCAATCAAGTACTTCATGTTGTCATTTTCCCTAATCATTCCCTGAGTCAATTCTATGTATGTGTGTGTATATAAACACATCCACACACCATTAAACTGAATATTTTTGAGAAATACTTGGGAAACTGACCCAAGTCAGGCAATTTTAGACACTGTTGGTCAATATGTTTAATTTACAGGCTGTCTTTATTGTGAAGAACATCGTGATCCAATTAAAACTCTAATTAGGGCCTGCCTTTACTGAAGCTAAGCTGAAAGACTGCTTCCTAGACTTTCCACTGACAGAATAAGTAAATCCATTCTCATAAAACCAAAATAATTTGGACTTTTTTTTAAGACTCGCATCAGGAATTAAAAAGAAACAAGCCCATTTTTAAAATTCACCTCCGCCAAAATTGTCCCATGACAATATTTGCCATAAGCTTCCCTCAGGTTGTACAACCACCAGCAGAATGTGAGCACACAGATGTGGAGAGAAAATGCCCATGGGACTGCCTGAGCTCCAGAGATGTACAGATTTCAGATGCTTCACTGAACTGAAGACTATTTATGCATCCCTGCAGACTCCATCTGAAGCTTTTTGTTGGTTTTTTTGTTGTTGATCATGGAAGGCCAAAATTATTCATATAAAACAATGAGAGGGGTAACCAGCACTAGTTATGCTGCAAGATTTTCTCCAACTAGGAGTTCCTCATCTAGATAACCTAAATGCCCCAAAACTTCCTTCTTTCCAAAGCTCCCGGCCTTTTGCAAATGAATCTTTAAACAGTTACTGAATACTCTCTTCTGCTGATCAAACATCCCAGTTAATTAACACATGGCTGCTGTTCAAAGACAAATGCATGAAGAATCTCTGTGTATTGAACTGCAAGCACAATTCCTACCATTTCCTCAGTGGAAATGGTCAAGGATGACCTGCCAAGGATGGTCAAACCCAGGTTCCAGAGTCATGGCTTCACTGCTGACAGAAGCTTCAAAACACCAAACTGAGAAAATACAGATTATAAACCTCTGTGGCTGCTTGCAGTATTCACAGTGCTTTGAGGAAGGAATTCTCACAGGGGTTTAAAGGAGTTAAAATCATATTTATTTTAAAAATTCATTCAGTTCACTTTCTAGGTTCTGAGAACAGAGAGGGAGGGGGTTTCTTTCATCACTTATTTCTGTGCTTTTCAAACTCAGGATGTGCAGACCGTGTCCTGCTCTAATTTAACCCATACAAATTTTATGTTTGCTGCTAAAGCCTGGGAATTAATACTGCTCAAACACAATGTTTCATTAGAACTAATATGGAAAATGTGACTCAGATGTACAAAGGATAATCACTTCCTCTAGTAAACCCAGCTCTGAGCATTGTTCCTGTCCAGAAGGCAAAATGACAACAGTTGCACAACCAGCACTCAATTCCAGGGCAACAGATGATGGGTTTGTATGAAAACAAGACACACAGAGATTTTAAAAATATTTTTATTATTGTAATGAGACTGCAATATTATCTAAATAAACTTTTCAATCACTATTACACTCTATTTTCCTCAGGAAGGTTCCAGTTGGGAATGCCACAAAGTATTCTGCAACCTGCACACTTAAAATTTTACAGAAACATTCAGTATTAAAAGGCCTTTGCAATGTTTTTTTTTTTTTAAAAAAACATCAGAGTTATAAATCCAAGTGTATACTGAAGTAGATTTATTTCAGAGACCCACGGACAAACAACTTCATGACCTGTCAAAGAACAAGTTTGGGAGTGCTCACAGTAACTCTGTGGGAGCCTTGTCCACAAGTGCTGCTACAAAAGCAAGAGTAGGGATTGAGCAGAGTCGGAGGAGTCACTGTGAGCCAGAATTTAGGCCACTGCTAATGACAGTTAATTTTGATTTATTCTGTTGCTCACTTAATACTTAAGGCAAATTTGCTTGTAGACTCATTTTCCCAAGCTAAAGCAACTACCTAAGCACAGAGCACAGAACAAAAGGTATTTTATGGTTATTTATGTAAGATGTGGCAAGAACAAATACAACACATTGCAGTTATAACTCTTAGTTTTCCGTTCAGAATGATGAAACTCTCTTTTCCAGTTTGTATTCAAAAAGACTTGAAAAAGTCAACCCTTTCCAATTTTATCAGAAATGTTATTTTAGATTTGAACCAGAAGTTTTCTGGAGCTGGAGATGTCCCAAAGCTGATGGGAGTTCTCAATACATTTCCACAAATCTTTGAACAAAGGAGAATCCAATGCACTGTTACTGTAAGTAGACAAGACACAAATTACATTCAAATGAGAGATATTTTAGAGGATTCTTTTCACTACAACAAACTCAACCTCAGTAGCTCCAACAAGCTGGGAAAAAGAAGAATTTAGGTTTTTAGCCTAAATGCCACAGCCTTCAGTTTGCAAGGGCAATGTACCATCAGCACCCACTCCTCAGCTGTAAAATGTCTCATTGGTAATACATAGAAAAGACACATCAGACACGAGAAACAACAATGCAAACAAGTACTGAAATACTGAAATACTGGCACAAAAATCGGAAAAGAGGTTTTTGGTGGCATCCTTGTGTACGTGGACCATAAGATATGTTAGCAGGAGAAGCATCTCATGGGAAAGCCATTGTTTTGGATTGCACAATGCTTCTTTCACCTGTTGTTAATGGGACATTCAATACCAAATCAGTGACTGGGGACAGCACCAGCAGTGTCCTGACCTTGCTGCTCTGGAGGTAAAACCTTCTCCCATCTGTGGACAGGCAGAATTTAGTCCCCACTGTGTGCAGGGAGTGCACACTTGAAAATAAAATGGAATATAACAATCCCTTAACTGAGAAAAGTGATGTTTCATGGATTTCTGGAATGTCAGGAGAGCAACATTTCTAAGTGAACCTGTTAAAGATTCCATCCCAGACAGTTTTGGACATGACAATACAGTGAACTGATTTAAAATAACAGTAATTTTAAACAAGAAACTGGACTGAAAAAACATGACGTTCCAGGAAAGAACTGTGTGCTTTGTGATCTCTATTTTTAAATATATTTATATTTTTACAGTACAGACTCAATCATTTATACATATAAATACAACACTACTGAAGTTCTATTAAGATTTGGATTTTAGAAGTAAATGGACCAGACTTTTACACAAGTATGGAACTCTTTCAGCACGTTTTTAAATTTGATTCCTGCTATAGTTGAAAAAGTGGAAATATTGTATAACGTTATCATAAGCTTCTTTCCTCTCTCGTGAAAATGAAGACAAATTTAAGAAAAAGCAACACCACAGTTCTTAATCCCGACTTCGAACACATTTAACAGTATTTGCTCAAATCACACAGATCAGCTATTACAGTGATTCAAGAGAAAAACTTATTTTCACCCAGTGGAATCCCAGTCGGACAGACAACCTCACAAACACGGAATTCTCACTCCTGTGTCACCTCCTCCTTCAGCTGTTTGAGCTCAGCCAGAAGCTCCTTCCCACTTTCTCCTGCTTTTGAGGCAAAGAGAACAGCTCCCTCCTTAAAGCCCAGCAGCTTCAAGCTTCTGGCATAATCTGCATACACAGCATGGATCAATTTATGTAAATGAAGCATTAAGGAAAACAATAAGGAGTGGCAAAATGAAAAAACTCAGAATCTTTTTTATTTTCCTTCTTACTCCTTGGCTCTCCCAAGGTGAAAATGCTGAACATTGCTGCCAATCATGCTAATCCAATTATTTTTCAGCACAAATAAGAAGAAAAAAAGTTGCTTTAAATCCTCCTTTTGAACTCATATTAGTATTTATAAAGCAACATGCAGAGTGCTGTAAACTAAACCAGACACATTTCAGATGTGCCTGAGTACCTACCACGATACAATGGCGTAACTTGCAACAGAAATTTTGATGTCACAAAGATTTTTTTGTTAATTACACCTGGAGTTATCTACATGACTTATTAGTGGCTTTTTTATTTACAGGCTGCTGACTCCATGGAACTGGATCAGGTATTATTTACACATGCATCATTACTTATTGCATATAATACAAATGTTTGTGCAACTGCTCAGACTTTGCAGAGCACCAGGCCAGATGTGAAGATTTTAGTGAGCCAAGGCAGGATTTCACAAAAAGGATATTTGTATCATCATTAACTTCAAATGCCCTGTACTTCAGACAAGCTTCTACAAATAAAGCTGCTCTGTCAAAGTACCTCATACTGGTAAATGAGAAAAAAAAAAAGAGAGTAATTTGTTAGGATACAAACCAGAAAAGCATCCCAGGACATCACACCAAAACACTTGCACAGAGACTTTCTAGAACATTTTACATCTCCCCTTCCTTCTTGTACTCAAGAACTGACATTTGCTACAAATTTTTCTGAAGGATCAGGGCTGAAGTTGCTCAGAAAAAAATCACAGATACTATAAATCATTACTGCTTGGTCCATGCGTGCTGGCAATCTCAAAGCCTGCAGTAAAATAAAAAGCCAGTTGCAGGCCACAGGTTGAAATTAATTAAAGAAAAACATTCTAAAATAGAAACAGATGTCAGAAATGAGTGTGGACAAGAGAAAACACAGGCTGTGCTTTTTCACCTTTACCTGTGCAACATCTCTGCAACTTTAGTGAAGCAGCCAAGAGACAAGAGGACGAGAATGGCCTTGGATTTCTGGTTGACCTGCGGGGAGCAGAGGTGATCGACCCAGCGGCGGAGCACGTCCGCGCACTCCTCCGAGCTCAGGCGGACCTGTGGGACACAGCAGAGCCTGAGCCAGCTCCCAGCTTCAGCCTCTCCAGGGCAACGCTCAAAGCATCTGAAACCATCGGTTTTTAATAAAAGGTACAGGCATTCCTTGAATTAATATGGCATAAAGGGAAGTCAGAAATATCTGGGTGTAATGATACCGCACTCAGGTCACTCCATTTCTACATGTGATTAACACCTCTTTTACCCCAAGTTGTTCTGAGGTTTTTCTAAATCAAGAAGTTACTCTTCATCCTTTATTGAAGACTTAAGGACAAAACATCGTTATTTTTCTGAAAAGCAGGATTCACTCATTTAGAAAATCTAAGTACAACTTTTCATATTCATTCTTCAGGCAACATAACAGAAACTTTACTTAAGAGATGCTGAAAAATCCTTACTGACTCCTGCCTATCTATAATGTAGAGGATGAATGCTGTGTCTGGGTAGTTTTGCTGTAATTATGGCTGCACACCAAACCAGAAGTGATGTGAATTTATGTGGGTGGTGCTAATTTTGAAATCGGCTCACACACTACATAGAGCTCAACACAAAGTCACTGCCCAGTTACTCACCCACATCCAGGAGTGGGTTTTTGTAGCTTATTATCAACTTTGTACTGCTGCAGCTATATGGACCTTCCCAAACCACTGCTGAAAATTAGGAAATTGAGTATTCCAAGCCTTTTCAGGCCCCAATCCTGTCATGTGGACAGCAAGGGCAGACCCGTGTGGTCCGAAGGCTGAGGAATCTGCCAGCGCTCACTGAATGGACTGGCTTCTCGTAGCTGAATGGTATTTCTAACTGATGTCTCAGTTGTTTAGGGAATGTCAGCACGCTCCTCAGCCTTCCTAAGCACAGAGTCTAAGCAGGTGGTGGGTGCTGTGAGCCGGGGAAGGGAGGAGTTGCCCACCTTGGCCAGCCACGCTGCCCGGTTCCACTCGCCGTAGGTCTGCAGGTAGCGACAGGCATCTGCGGCCTTGTCTATCAGACACAGCAGCTGCACCCCCTCTGCAACACAAAAACGCACTGCACTCAGGAAATCCAGGGGGAAAAGAGCTGCTGGCTAAGCGTGGAAAAGGATCTCCACATCCTCAGCACATGAAGTGGTGAGACTGCTCTCCATATAAGCTGTGTGCTAGTTATTGGAGTTTCGTCCTGGGCTACAGAGGCCACACAAAGCTCTCATTTATCTCTGTTCTGAACACAAATTCAGGGGTTCACAGGACTTCTCATCATAAAGACATAATGATCTTTGTAAATCAAATAAGTAGATTTCATAGGTAATCCTTTATTTTAATTTAATGCTGTCCACAGTGTAATTATCGACAGTTTACAGAGTGGAAAGTACTTTTTCCAGGCAACTACAGACTTTTAACTTTCTCTGCATGTCTGAGTATTTCAGTTATGTGGTGAGCAGCTCTTGCATTAAGCAAAATTAACCTGTACTTGTAGGAAAACACGTATTTTGAAAGAAGTTCTGAACTGAAAAGGAGACGACTAAGTCCATATTTCCTGTTCTGTAATGGGACACCAAATTTTAGTTAATTCTTCAATTAGAAAAGTAGAAAATACATATTATGTGCTCAGCCTCTTTTTGTGCAAACAACTGCTAAAAGATTTACTCCAGAAGTAATTTTTCCAGTGAAAATGAATCAAGACAAGCTGAATTTTATAAATTAGTTACTGATGGTTTTTGGGCTAACTACTCCATGCCTACTACAGACATGCAACATATAGGATCTATCACAGCAGAACTCGTTCCTATTTCCACTGGCATCCTTAAAAACGATGAGAATTACCAGTTTACAAGCAAAGACAAAGAGATATTTTACCTGCAAGCTTTCCATTGGCTATCATGTTGGTTGCTACCAGTTTAATGGTGCTTTGAGATGGCCCTGACGAGGTGACAGTTGTGACCAGGCAAGCTTTGAGTGAATCACAGTAATAATGTGCATTCTCTGAGCTGGTTTCTAGCAGTAGCTGCACTGCTCTGTCAGTCTGGCAAGAGAAAAAAATGCAACTTTGATCACAATGTATTAATTTTGTTTAAAAGCCTTTCTATTTTTACCCTTTTTAAGACAGGGAACAAATAACAATGAAAGTTATTCTAAAATGAGCTACAAAAATATTTCCCAGTCTAGTAATGACTGAGAGTCTATTTCAAAAGGATATTTGTAATAAGGACAGCACTGAAAACCTATCACTAGTTTAACATACTAAGAATGCAAAAACTCTGCACTGGGTTCATACAAGTAGGAAATAACAAATATAGTCAGAAAAAGCTTTACTTGAGTAGTCTAAGTACACAAAACAGACAGGGAAGAAGAATAAAAAATTCAAATATTACCCACAAACCTGGCCCAAGAGAAGAAGCTGATCAGCACATTTCCTGGTATGATCATATGTTGATCTCTTCACTTCCTGGAGATTTACCCTTTCCAGCTGGAATTTCTGGACAAAGAAGGAAAAATATTTTAAATGTAAGCCTACCACAAGAAATAAAACCAGGCATTTAAAAGATATGTAAATCTCTTGCCTGTTTCTGGAACACCCTCTATTTTTAAGTACCAGGAATGTTTTAATCCAGACTGGTATGTTACTAATAAAAGTGAAATATGTACAGGGAAGTGAGTGTTTACTGTGCTGATGACATTCTTATTAAATTTGGTTTTGAGCTCTTTGACATACCTGGAAGTAGGAATTTTCACACAGTATGTCATAGCATATATCCAGAGGATTAACCAAGTGCTCCTGAAGGATGGCTGGGTCTGGTTTTGCAGGCTTTTCCTGGCATAAGCTGTGCAAATAGTGGGCAGCAATAGTCCAGAAATGCAGCTCAGATTCGTCTCCATACAGTCTGAGAAGATACAAAGCAGGATGTGAAACAGGTTTGGATTTTTTCATATGCCACACAAAAATATGATATACTTCATTTTCTCAAGGACTGTGCTTTCCTGTGGACAGCACAAGTTCTTTGCATCATCAGTGGGACAGACTACAAGGGAAGATTAAGGAACGACATTCAGCCAGGTAAGTTACAACAGCAGTTAAGCTCCAGGAATGTTCAGCATAGAAATATGTGGAAATGGATATTTATTACTATTTTACACTTAGTCACTGATCTCCTCTTTCAACCACAAGTTACTAAGTTTGAAAACAATCTCTGAATACAGACAGACTAAAATTAGCTCAGTTTAGGCAGAGGAACCACACAGAACAAACACACCTGAAATAAACCCCAGGCCTCCCCCTGTTTGTACAGAACTATTGTGAAGTTCTAAATGACATTTTGGGGCATGAACCACTAAATGTAATGTGGCTGCCCAGAACCGCAGTTATGAAAGTGCCACCAAGACTGAGGGAAGTTCCCTGCACCCAGCAAGCAAATAAAACTGTTTCAGTGAGGTAACATTTCCATTTTGGACCTAAAAACACTCTAATATATGGGTAACAAAGTAGTTTAGGGACTGTGCTAAGTTAAAGGACAACTGGGTGAGTTCCTGAGCTTCAGCTCATTCCTGTGCATTAATAGCATCAAGATTTTCCTAGGAAACATTTCCTATATTTATCTGAATCTCTACTACCTGGCAACCAGGAGACATCTCTGCAGGAGAGTAAAATCTGGATCAAGCAGAAGTTTCTTTATGTCACTGCAAAAGAGAAAGCATTGAAGAATCTGTAAAATGCTGTGCAAGATTTTTTGTTTGGTTGGTTTTAAACACAAATAGGATACATCACATACAGATTGAAAAAAAAAAATCAACCCCCAAAACACACAGTTTCTTTTCTGAAATGAAAAAAAGGCATCTATGAAAACAATTACATCAGGAATTATATATAATTTGAAATATAACTGATCTCCAGGAGCAAATGCAGTGAGTCCATCAGGAACTCTTTATCCTTGCAATTATAAGGAATCACCACCAGGGTGTATGCAAAGCTGCCAATTAGTCTGCAGTAATTCTACTAATTACAATATTAATTCAATTACAAATAATCCTGCAGCTACGCAGTGTCATAGCAGAAGGGATGCACATGCATGAATTTAGCTTTTCCACAGATGTTTCAGGCTGGATAAAAATATGCTGTTACCTTTTCTGAACTACTACGTGAAAGGACAAAAGGAAAATGGACAAAACTGTCTCTTTTCTAGCTTTAACTATAATCTTCAAGGTTTAAATGGAATGTCAAAATCTGTTTTCTGTGTAAATAGAGCAATGTGCATCAGCATTACTCCAGAATTATATCTCCAACAAAGGATTTTTAGGATTGTCTTTTCTTCCTCAGAGCTTAAATATCCTAACAAACCTTGGAGTATTTAAGTAGCAGTGCCCAGTGCAGTCTGGATTACCATAAAGAACCCTAAATCCCTGAGAAGTACTGCTTAAAACAGTCCAAATGCTCACAGGTCAGCTGCAAATCATGTACTGACCCTATCAGTACCTTTAAAGCACATTTAAAATTAAACTTTAAAATTATTTTAAAATTACATAAAAATTAACTTTTTTTTTTTAATAAATAAAATCTGTCATTACTCAAGCTCATCTTTGGATAGGCAAAAAGCATTCTTTCTTCATTAATTGTGAATTGCCACAAACTTCAGATTTTTTGCCATCTCAGAATTTCATATCTTACACGAGGAATAATAGGAAAATTCTTACTTGGACAATGAATTCAACTGCTCTTGAAGGAGGTTTTTAATGTCTTCATTCTCTGGATAATCACTGAATTAAAAAAAAAAAAAAGAAAGAATAGAGGTTTTCTGAATTACAAAAATGACAAAATGTACTATAAAATGGAAGAGTACTACTTGTAGAAGCAGAACACAAGCACATACATGGAAGCAATCTTTCACATTCTTTTGGTGAGCCATTCAAGCAGGATTTTTCACCCAGTTACCAGCTCCAAAATAGCAGTGAAAGCTTGGGTTTGCTTTCACTCAACCTCACAGTCAGCCCCAATCTTTCTTTTCCCATTTTACTTTTATTCATTAACCTTAAAATTAATAAAAATGGCAATGCCTAGAGCATTATTATGTGACCATGAGTACAATCCAGGACACAAAAATGTGCTCCTGTGATTATGTGAACGTGGCTCTCCAAGGGTACAGACAAGTCTATCAGACTATCAAAATATCACTTTAATTTACACTTTAGGAACAATTTTGACTGCTGCATTAACTTCTAGAACAAAGAGAACACAGCTTTTCTCAGAAGTAATATAATGCCATAAAAATATTGCCAGTACTTAAAGCAGACTGCAGTTTTTAATAGCCAAGTGTTACTGAAAGCCAGAAGAAATACCTGGCCTTAAAGCCTTATCTATTTATTACTTTCAGTAATAAATACTGAACTAATTATATTTTTGACTGTCCCCAAGAGCAAGGAAACTTATACATCTAACAGCTATTTGCACAGAAATACTAATAAAAGATGTAGGCTTTAAAAAATAATAATGTGTTACATATAGATCTATATTTCTTCTTACATGTCCATAATATCTAGAGAATATTTCTCATCCCATGGTTGATGCAGCAGGAATGCTTTTAAAGCTAACGAAGCCCTTGGAACAAGCAGGTAGGGACACCAGACAGGTTCTGAAACAGAAGGAAAAGATTCATTGTCGAGGGGCTCATGTGCAACAATGCCATGTTCAGGAATGAGAAAATGTACCTCCAGAAAATGTACTAGCAGAAAATGCACACCAGAAAATGTACCACAGAAAATGTACCACAGAAAATGTGCACCAGAAAATGTGCACCAGAAAATGTATCACAGAAGATGTGCACCAGAAAATGTGCACCAGAAAATGTATCACAGAAAATGTGCACCAGAAAATGTACCACAGAAAATGTGCACCAGAAAATGTGCACCAGAAAATGCACCACAGAAAATGTATCACAGAAAATGTGCACCAGAAAATGTCCCACAGAAAATGTACCACAGAAGATGTGCACCAGAAAATGCACCACAGAAAATGTACCACAGAAAATGTGCACCAGAAAATGTACCACAGAAAATGTGCACCAGAAAATGTATCACAGAAAACACGCACCAGAAAATGTGCCACAGAAAATGTGCACCAGAAAATGTGCACCAGAAAATGTGCACCAGAAAACGCACCACCGAAAATGTACCACAGAAAATGTGCATCAGAAAATGTCCCACAGAAAACGTGCACCAGAAAACACGCCCAGAAAAACGCACCACAGAAAATGTACCACAGAAAATGTGCCACAGAAAACGCACCACAGAAAAAGTGCACCAGAAAATGTCCCAGCTTTTTTGCAAGCACCAGGAAAATCATAAATAAAAGTCTTTTCACGCACCCAGCACAGGCTGCTAGACATAAAGCCTTATCTCTACACTCAAGCAAAAGCATTTCATAGAAGATACAGGGTTATCAACCATGCTCAAAGGAGAATTTCAGGACTTCCCCTAGTGAATTTAGCCACAGACTGTTGGAACATATTACACTGGCATTAGGCAGAGCTGTGTACACTGATTATTGCTACTACATGGGCATGGTGCAAAGTAAGTAAAGCTATACCAAATATATCATAAAGCATGTTTAGTTTTGCTTTGTCCCCATAATTCCTACAGTATAATGCATGGATTAAACCCCATCATCTGGAAAGGATGGTGGGAAGTTTAATAGGATAAAAATTATACATTAAGTGCTGTCACACAAATGTAAAAGTCAGTAAATCTGTGTTCAGTACAAGGTGTGGGTGACAGGCAGTAAATGCTACCCAGTGACTTAGGAGTAAAACAGGTACCAAAACCAGCTGCATTATTAAATATTCACAATCCCCTGCACTTCGTATGCACTGAGTGATGTAGGACTCTTGTAAATGTGATGTGGTAATTAAAACATTTCCACAGAGCAGAGGCAGAAGGACAGCTCAATCATAGGCAGCCTTACAGCTGGCACAGCCTCATTTCAGTGTGCTTGGCTTTATAACATTCATCTTTATAACTTAACATTGCAGAACACTCATCTGATAGCAAAAATGGCTGTGATAAATTCCGTGTTTCCTCAAATAAACCCACACCACAGCTCCCCACATCACAGGTTATTACATATGTCTTAGAATCTACCAGGTTTTAAGGAAATTATTTAAGGAAACTGTATGAGTAAAGGTAGGATTGACTCAAAAGGCAACAGCAAGAAGAGTTATTTGGAACACCAGTAATAATAAATACAAAAAATGCAGCTTAGTTACTGGTTAAATATTTAAATTCCCTTCTCAAACATATGGCTAAAAAGACAAACAGCACTAATATTGCTATTTTAAAGGTCAGCTTGAAAAGCAATGATTCTGTCTACAAACACCTGAAAAAATCAGAAAATACATTTTCACAAATGAACAAGTATTTCAAAATCATGTAATGAGTATCAGTGATTCAGGTACTGATACCTAATTGATGTGCCAATGCTTTTTAAGGCAACTTGCTAGATATCTGTACAAAAAGCTCTTTATTTTGTTCATTTATACTCCAATTCAGATATTAAGAAGTATATGTTATTTAGGAGATTAAACTTGTATTAAAAATACCATCCATATGACCTAAGCATAAAAAAATTACCTGTATCTATGAAAAGCAGTAGAGAGGCATCAAAATCTCCACATGTGACAACTCTGTTCTAACAGAAGTGCTGAGCTCCACTTTCCAAACAGGAGTGCAGAATTATCAAGCAGTGGATAGCAAAAAAGACATGACCATACCTATTAAATCCTGTTCATCCATCCTGAAGCACGAGGCTTTCATGGATAAGTCCAGCACTCGGATGCATCCATCATCTGATGCCAGCACCACTTTGTCTGACGTGCACCAGTCCACATCCAAGATCCGGAAATTCACGTTTCTCCCACTTCTTAAACTGCTCACCATTTGTACCTGGAAAAGTTCCGTTATTTTTTATTTTTAGCAGCCTCTCCATCACCCACTGTGAGGCTGTGTCACACACCCAGGAGGCACGGCACAAAATTCGCAATGAAAGGTGAAGTTAGCCATAAATCATTTCAATAATGGTCTTTTCTGGAGAGTAGGGAATTTAGAAACCTTGGAGTAGGTCACATGGTTGCCCTGGAACAATACTATTTCCCAATTTAGAGCTGAGAAAAGATCCTTTTGAGCACAGTGTACAGCTGCCTTTTTGTTATCTTTCCTAACAGGACAGGATTAGATGTATAATAGAACTGAGACTCTAAAATATTACTACAGATATTTCGACTGAAAATGTGAATTTAATTTTAAATGCTTTCATGTAGGAAACTCCTTTATCCTGGAAAAAAAAAGAGGGAACAGCTACAGGAGGAATATCTTGTGGCATCAAAACTATTCAAATGTGCTTCAAGGAGAGGTTCATTGGCTAATATCCTACTCTGCTTATGTAATTCACAGTAGTTGTTCATATCTGCTGTCCAATTCTTATCATCAGTGGAGTTTTGTATTACACTAATTAAGCGTCTTAGTTTGGAGCTGGTGCTCATTACAAAGTGAACAGAAAATAATTAAAATTCCTCTTTCATACCCTGATACTCTGAACTTATTCCGGGGGCTAAGTTAAAACAGTACAATTATATTTCCTTCCCCATGGTCCTGTAATCCCCTGAAAGACCTACAAAGCAAACCCCAGAAGGTCTGTGAATGTAACTACAGAGTTCCTGAGCAAGAAGAGAAGCTAGACAATATTAATGAACACGTGTCTGGTTTGCTGGTATTCCCTAACAAATTAAATCTATTGACCATACACAGAAGAAACCTGCAGTAAAAGCAATCTTTTGTCCACAGATTAAAATCTCAGATTGGGCACTCCCCCTTAAATTTTCAAGGTCTGCCTCAAAACCATTACAAGAGGATGACAAAGAGGATCTCAGACATTGTCAGCTTTAAGAGTGGAAGACATTTCTCATTGATGGCAGCTTGAAAATGCTTTATAGGGAGTAAGTCTTCTGAGAAAAGCCGTATGACTTCATCATACAACTGTCAGCGAGAAATCCTGACTCAGTAAAAGTTAATCCCTCACCCATCCTGATTTTCAGAGGTGAGGTGGGGGCTTTGAAGAGAAGTGCCTATCAAACCCACAGCCACTCACCTCTTTTGAATCCCAAATTTCTGCCCCATCGTTGTACATTGCAAGAAGTTTTTGATTTCCTTTCCCTGGGGCAAAGCGTATTTTTTTCACCCAGCTCCGGTGTGTAGGAATCCCCCTAGGGAAAGACAAGATCAGGATCCATCATTCTGTACCTAATATTGTAGGAAATTGAATCCTTTCCAGGAACTTTGCAGATCCTGGTATTGTACAGACTAAGGAGAAGAACAGTCTCTCTATATATGCACACACAAATGGATGTCCAGATTATTAAAACTAAAATGATGAAATGCTTAGAATAAAGACTACAATACTTAATGTTTTACCAGAAGCCATTGCAGATTTAATGTAAAAAAGATAATCTAGCTGGTTCTAAAACCTTGATTAAATGTTAATTCTTCTGAAAACACAAGAGATTAAATGTAGAGAACTGCGACACAGCAGACATTTTCTGAGTTTTTATTTCAAAATACTTGCATTTTTCCCTACAGTGAAGAACAAAAATGAGGAAGGATGAAAACATTCCACATTCTAACACTCATCATCTCATGTTTGACAGACTTAATTTGCATTCATACCTGGATACTCTAGCTTTCAAATCCCAGAAGTTCAGGTTTCCATCCACATCTCCAAGAACCAGGATATCCCCTTTCCAGGCAATACAAGTAATGCTACCCATGCTTCCCTGAAAATATTTAAGAAGCAGAACAAAATCTTGTGATTAATAGACCCAAACATATGAATAAATATTTCAACACTGGTATTCATTCAAAAAAAGATTATACAGTATGATACATCAAATTCTAATCAGCTAAAACAGATATATTATATGTAAGTTTGTGAAAATGGAATTGCATTGGGTTTTGAAGCTGGAATTCGTATTTCAGATTTCAAAGTACTGCATTAGTGACCACTTGCTGCTACAAAGTTATCCCTGATTTTTTTCTGGCAATCAAAGCTACGCAGAAAATTAAAGCATCAATGATATAGAAAAATTGGAACTCACATCTGGAGGAATTCTTGCACTGTCTTTTACTGAGTTTCCCTCTACTGTGAGATGATAAACCTGCCCATCAGCACCTGTAAACACAAAGTGCTCTCTGGCAGAGATGTTCTGGCTCAGCTCTGATTTACTTTCAGCTTCCTGCAACAAGCTTTAAAAAGAACATAATGAGACACAATTATTTTTTTCTTGAAATCAGAATTGCAAGACAAATTCTACCTAATGCACAGACACAGCACAAAAAAAAGCATATATCCTTCCAAACACCTTATGTAACAGTTAACTATTTATTACTTCCACTCTTGTGGAAATGTTCAAGGGCAAATAACAGTTTTACTTAAAGAACCAGGCATATCAGTGGACTGCTACAGACACACCAGAGAGAAACAGGTACATCAAAGTCCATCAAACTCCCACACATAAAAATTAAAGGGAGGCCCATAAAGTTGCTTTGCTTGCTATGTACTCCAGAATCAGTTCCAAAATATTCTTTTCATTAGAAGAGTGGCATATGGTGGAAAAACAAACAATTGCTGTAGCACAGGATTCCATCAGGAGGGATACCTGATCACAGAGGATTCCACACTGCTGATTTCAGTGTCTGATGCCACCGTCTGCCGGGCCATGGCCTCCCTGGCTGCCAGCTGCTTCTTCCTCAGGCTTTTTAAGTTGTGGGAAGGTGACCATTCCTGTGGAAAATGGCCCAGGAAAAAGGGAAAAGACAAAGGTTTATTCCCTGAATTTACTGGGGCTTTATAATGATTTCCAAGAAGATTGCTTTCTGTAGTAACCCCCTCCCTCACCCAAGGAGCAGGGGACATTTCTTCACCAGAACCTCCTTTTTTCCTGCCTCCATTTGGTGACAGATGAAATGCTGAAGCACTTATGCTACAGCTACAGTAATATTTGCTGCAAAATTGTCCAAAGATTTTTATACTGTCTCAATGTATTACATTTATTAAACAGTAACAGAATTTATTCCTTACCAAAGCAGTGGCTGTAGGGAAGTTTTTAGACATTTCTCTGAGCAGAGTGCAAGTTCTGACATCCCAGATCTCCAGTGGTTTGTCTCTGAACACCACAGCTAGATACTGCCTGAAACAAATGAGAATTTACTCCAGCAAGAGTCATTTGAGCATTTTACTTCACATATGTTGTTCACACCAGCACTCTGGAGACCCTCAAAAACTAAGAGTTAGCAGATCAAATTAAATCCCCCTCTGAAGCTCATGATTCCCTTGAGTTACTGAGGAGCAAAAGAATGTCTGAAAAAGAGTTCTCTTCAAAGCTAACAGAATTATGCATTTCTGACAGGTGGTTCTGCACAATTACTGTGGAGGAGACAAGAGCAGTAATTCAGAGAGAGCAGCAGCACCTCTGATCTTACCTTGTTCAGCCTGAGCCAACAACTGCACCAAACACCAGAAAAACACACCAAGACTGCAGGCTGGACAGACTTTTTTCCCTCCTGCAGATGCAGGCCACTCCCTAATCCCGGGATAAATGAGCAAAAAATCATCTCACACTAAAACCACTTGTCATTCGTGTCTTCAGACTGGTCATCTGTGGAGCTGGATGAGTATAAACACCTTTCATCTACCACTTTTCACATTTAACTTGAAAACAAAGAGGCCGTGCAGCAATTTGTCCTGTCAGGCACTGCATTCACCTCTCTGCAAGTGACCCTCCTTTCTCATCTCACTCGACACTCTCCAGCCTCTTCATCTAAGCCCATGGCTGCTCTTAATTTTTAATGCATTATTAAGAGCATTATACAATTGAACTCTTCCAAATTCTCTGGAACTCTTACATACAAAAATATTCCTGTGCAAGCTAGAGGACATTAATCTTTTTTCCTCCACTGTAAAGAAAAAATTTTGATGATTTACAGACAATGCCCTATTAAATTCAACACTACTTTAATTTCATTTATACAAGAAAGTGAAGTAATCTTCCAGGGTCCTATGATTATTATTTTTGATATTATGAAGATCAGGGCCTCCTGTCACAGGCCGGAGCTCAAAATAATGAGGACTTGAAAGGAAACAATTTGGTCATTTATCAGCTGACTTTTCAAACAACTATACCTCACATCTGGTTTTCCAGCACACAGTTATTATAAAGGTGTGGAACACTTACAAAAGCTAAATAAATGTGAATAATCATCCACTCTTTAATGTCAAACTTCCTAGTTTTAAGGAAGGCTTAAGTTATGGAAAAGAGAATTAACTCATAACAGCATCAAAGTTGAAAAAAACAGTTCAGCACTTTCATTTGCCTTAATTATTATCAAAATGCCTGTTCAGTAAACACAATTCTTGCAAGAAATAAAATATTAATTACTGCAATGTGATTAGATCCTGAAGTGACAAAGTCAACCACAGAAACATTCACAGCTTTTGCACTTGGAGTTAATATTCTGAAGCATTTTCCTCTTGATGCTGTTGAACATTTTTCTATACACTCTGGAGTGCGTTCTTCCTTGGAATGTCTATGATGTCATGAGGATCTTCATGCAGTACAGTGAAATTCATAAACTTCCCAAGGCTGATGCACTTACTTCAAATGAGACACCTTTATCATTTCGATGGCTGGCTCGTCGTTGCCTCGCTCCCCACGGAACGCAACGCTCCTGCCTGGAGCACAAAACAGGGGAAAAACAGAAACAGCCAATAAACTAAACAGAAACAGACAAACAGCTTATGAACTGTTCTGTTTGTAAACAGAACCAGCTCACAAACTAGAGCAGAACATCTCCAGATCCCCTGTCATCTCTAACATTATTCTTGTGATTGTCAGAGTTTTACTGCATTTCATTTTACTGCATTTCATTTTACTGCATTTCAAAGTTTACATTAAATATAATGTAAACTCTACTGTCAAATCTAACACCTGACTCACTTCCAGAGCGCAGCAACTCAAGTGGATGCATCAGGATTACATAAATATAGTGTTCAAAGAGTTATTATTTTCCACTCAAAGCCAATGAGAGATTCTCTCCATTCCTCACGGAGTAAATTCGTTAATAAATTTCAAGTTTGGTAAAAGAAATTAACTCTGCCATAAACTGAGTCTGATTTTATTTCACAGTGAGCTACATTCTACACTTATCAGAACCACTCTCTCCTTCTTTCCAGCTAAAAGAGTAAATCCTAAGAGTTTATAATCTCATCCCCAACAAAATTTTCATCCACCTGTACGAAGTGTTGCAGAACTATAGGTGTTATAGATACCATTAAAATAAGTAATGACTTACAAACAGCATCTCTTATTCAAGTTTCATTCTCCTTAGCTTTCAAGGAAAATTCAAGCTATAAACCTCAGCTCCTCTTGTAGCTCACAGCTAAATTACTTAAGCCACTTACATGAATAAATGTTGTTATCAAGAACATGAGTTAGAGCTCTCATGTCAGAGGCTACAGGAAATCTTCCACCTGTATTTTCATTAGTGATGAAACATCTTAGCAATTTTCTTTCGTACTTTTGTTCAGAAACGTACATGTGAATTTTGTCTAAGTAAATCTGAATCAGCAGATTTTTCCTAGGCCTAAAATAGAAAGTTGGGCTCCTAAGTGATGGAAGAAGCAAAAGTCAAACAGTTAAATTGCTGTGCCTTCCTTAAAAGCTTTAGAAGAGGAAATGTGCCATTTTTAAGCAAACCAAATGCTAAGGTCTCAGATATTCACATTTACTCGAAACTCGGTTGCCTGCAAAAATTCTGAACCTTTTATGACTTCCATCTATAAATGTTCTAGACGGATTCACAAGCTGAGTGAAAAATCAGATTCCCATTTTACATGATATTCATTTCCCAATGCACATATCATTTCTGTTTTGATTTAAACAGATGAACTAAAGATATTATTTGAAAAAATTTAGAATAATATTATGCTACAAGAGTAACCTCTCTATGCAGCACCCTGGAAACACAACAATTGAGGTTTTTCCATAAGCTTAAAAAAACCCAATTAAAAAAAATCACTTTACATAAAGCAATTCAGAATTAGCCATGTGCTACAAGATTCAGGCTCTTCAGTCAGAAATCAAATGGCTCCAGGTTTTCAGATCCAAAAATAATTTAGAATTATTGAAGTGCTTCCTGTTCTGGGCTAAGCTCCCCAGTTATACCTCCCTGTATTGTGCAAATATTGAGTTCATTACAAATATATTTATCATCCATTATAAGGCCAAAATAGTTGAAAATACATGTGTAACCTGTTAAATTTGCTATCAACAGTATCTTTTAACAGTTATTTATTTTTTAACCTTTCCAAGTCTTTATAAAAGTACCAGATTTTATTATTAAAACAACCATTTTACACCCATTCACACTGAAATCCTGACCATGTGCCTGGCCTGTTGCTGAAACAAACCACAATAAAAGGTTCAATACTATTTCAGGTGCACATTTGACAGTGGGTGCAGACTGACAAAACACATTTGGAAATACAGGAAGAAGTGCAGTTTGTGAACAAAATGCACCACTAATACCCTGTGTGGCTGCTTCTAAACCCCCTGCTGACACTTATTACTCTTTTAATAAGTCCAAGATGTTTTTGCAAAGGTGTTGGTTCAAGTCTGTCTGCAGAGCACCAGACAAAACCCATCTTGTGGCTTCACCAAGAAGAGCAGGAACACTTAAAGCTCCTCTTTATTATTTTATTTTGTCATGACAACAGAAGGAATAAAAGAAAATAAATCAGAACTTGTCACTCCCCAGCAAATCTGTCAGCTCCTGGAGTGGATTTCTCAGGAAACACAAACCTGTTGGAAGGTCCACCAGCTGCAGCTCATTCCTGACCAGTCCCAGATTGTTGGGTGTTGATGTGGCAAAGGAAATGAACCCAGTCAAGCTTATCCACTCAATTCCCCTGGGATCAGAAGGAAATACATGGACATATCAGCCAAAATATTGAATGGCTAAGAAATAGTCTGAACTGAAGCACAATTTTTTTTTTTTTCATGTACATTCTTCAAAAAATCAGCACAGATGTAATTTTCTAGACTTTCTGGAAACATCATATTGAAGCATAAAAAGAAGCTACATATTAACAACTAGGATGTGACTATAAATTTACTGAATTAAATTTAGGAGCAGCTCTCTTTTCAGACTGCCTTAGTTCTTCTTTGGTTAAAATTCAAAAATCAGGCAGAAACACAGTTAACTTTTGCAAAAAGCCCTCACAGATACCCAGCACTAGAGTGGAATAAAAGCCCTGCTCTGATCAAAACAGTGGTTACTATGAAACAACTCCAATTTCCCAGCACACAGGAAAATATTCATGTGGGTGGCAGTGTGGGTAGACCTCATTCTTCCAGTGCAGAGAGAACAGAAATAAAGATGATACAAAAAGAGGCCCTGAAGAGATTTCACAGAAGAACCAAAAACGTGGTGATTTCCTTTTTGGTTTTGTTCTTTTAGATCACACCAAAGCAGCTCCCAGCAAATCACGTTGCACTGCTGCAAGGATGTAAAGTTCCAGTGCTCAGAACATACTGGCAGCACAGATGGATTCTGAGCCATTCCTGAAATACTCCCCAGGGCAAAGGGGACAGAAGGTGGCACTGGGTGGGACTGCTCCAAAATGAGACCCTTCTCCAGCCCCATTTCCCACACACACTCAGCGCCTGCAAAAACTGCTGAGAGCTTTATCTGTGACATAAATCAAGGAGCTCATCTAAGAAAATTGAGCTCTAATACACACACGTGCTCAACTTCATTTTAACACAGATAAACGGATTTAAGGTTTCCTCAAAGCCTTCAAACACAGATTACTTAAGAACTGTTCCCAGGACAGGTATTGTGTTACACCAACTGCGTGCCTTGCAAGAATATATATGCAGCATGAGGAAGATAAATAACAGTATTTCGGATTTTCTGTCATTAAATCCAACTCACATTGTGTTAAGTAGAAGGTTCCTAAATACAATGCACATGGGTGAAACCAAAAGGCACTCCCATAATATTTTGCACATCCAATTTACAGCCATATTTATTATTTTAGCTCAAGCTTTAAAAACATGTGAAGCCTTATTCCAAAGTTCTCGAAAAAGTTAAAAATTTAGGGCCCAGTCTTTTTCCCAGCAGGACCTGTGGAAGTTCAACCATTAATTTCAATCAAAATGGGAAGTATTCAATTATTAATTGAAACATCACAGGCATGACTGAATAGAAATCTACAACTGCAGTAACGGGTGACATTCCAAGTCTCCAAAGGGTTGTAAATCCAGGGAGCTTTCTGAAATGGAAGAAATGTGAATTCTGACACCTTTCCATCTATCTGTTACTCAGCTATGGTTTTTGGAAGAAGTCCACTCCTAATGCATTGTTATTGCTGGTAGTTATTCACCATTCTCCTGCAAAGATCTGAAGCATTTTCTGAAGCATTTTCTACACTTCTTTCATCAGCTCAGATTTAACAGGGCAAGTCCTGTTTCTCTGCTGCTGCCTGGCCATCTGTCAATACCAATAAAAATCTACAGAAACCCAAGACACTCATAATCAAAAGGAAACCTTAGCTCAGCTAACTGCTCGCACCTGAAACAACAGAATTTTTGTCACTGTCATACATAGAAATTGAGAATCTGAAGACAGCGGTTTGAATTTTAATGAAGGATACAAGTAATGCCTTCCCTATTGAAATAGCAAAAATTTCCTCATAAAAGTCATCTTTGCCTCCCAGAACTAAGGGTTACATTCAGCTGCCAACCACCTCTCAGACTGAACCCACTCTTTTAAAATGTAACATTTAGGGATTCTATACATTCAGCTTGTCTCAGTTACTTCAGCAGTGAGACTCAGTTGTTTTGATTAATGTTTCCAATGCAAACAAATCACGAAGTGCACTGAAGTGGATAAAAACACAAATTACATTTCTAGTTGGGAATAGATTGTTGTGACTTTATGACATGGCAGCTGCTACTTAAATTTAAGGACTGTAAGAAAAAGAGAAAGGCAAAATGGGAAATAAAACCATATGTGCTACCAAAGTGGTGGTAGATATTTTTCATTCTAATTTCTCTATTCAAAGAAAGTTTTTTTAAGGAGGTGATGAATGTTTGCAAAGCAGTTTCCCAAAGAGCAGTCAGCTGAAATTCAAATGCTAAAACAGCTTCAATTCAACTGCTAAAATTTGGATGTAATGTAGTAATTTTAAAGTTGTGCCTGCAGGCCATAGACATTCTTGTTACAGTCAGTGAGATTTTAATTTTAAAAATAAAAGCTGTTGCAGCCTTGAACTTGCTGAGCTTCAGTGAAAAAGAATGAGCAGCACTGCTCCAGTCACAGCTCTTTAGCTATCAGAATAAGCAAAAGTAGCACTGAGAGCTGCAAATGTGCCACTAAAGATGCACTGCTGGCATTTTATTTGCATGTCTCAAATATATTCTTCTCTGCACTGAAGATGTTTTATTATCTCCTGATACCCTATTGTCCACGGGTATCAGACTTGGTTATTTCATGGTTCTTCCAGTTTAAAAGAATGATTTGTATTTCTCTCTGTCCTGAAGGAATCCTGACCTCCTGCTCCCAGTTTCTGCCAGGCCAAAATCCCCTTCTTGATCTTTCCCCTCACTTATGCTCCTGGCAGTGGCCTGATTGATTTTCCCTCTTTGTGTGCTTTAAGCATTTCTGCTGCTTCTTGCCTCAATCTCCTTATAAAAATAAAATTAAACTCAACAGAAAAGTATTAATTACGTAATTCTAAACAAATACTTAAAGCTAAGTAATAATCATAAATTAAATGAATATTCAAGGTTACCCATAACTATCTTAAAAGGAAAGACAGAAAGGCAATTCTTCCCCCTTCTAGTCACAACACAGATTCAAAGTTTAAATAAAAACAAACAAAAAAACCCCAACCAAACAAAAAATCAGCATGTGACTACATATGTAGAACACTTTCATCTCAAAAAAAAAATCATAATTGCTAACACCCAAACAACTCAGTGGCCATTAATTTAGAACACTTGATTTGTAAAGGAAAATTGCCTTATTTTTATTACATTCTCTTCCTAAGTACAGAGCATTGAAAACTCTGCTGGCCTTGAGTTACAATTTCTGGGTATTCTCAATTACATACTAAAATAATGCTGGTCCCTGAAGGTGTTCTTTCAGATGAAATGGAAACAGAGGCATTATTCAATCCATTCATATTTTAGAGGTAAAGTAAGAATTCCCAGTGAAAGAAAAACTTTTGCATTCCATTAAAATCAATTAAAAAAAAGAAAAGAATCCCCATGCCTTAATCTAAATTGCTTGAAGCATTCCCTTGAACTTCTAAAAATTACGTAGAAAGTCATTCAGACAATTGAGGAAACCATAACAAATATTTAGAAGACTTACACTGATAACAGCTTCTGGCTAAATAGAATTCACAAACATTTTATATGGATTCTGGAAAGATTTGTTGAGGACATTTGCTAGAAAGGCAATATATTCTTAAAGTTTCTCAAAAGCTGCAAACTCTTTACAAAAGCCCAAATTAACAATACTTCTAATAATATACAAAGCTTTTTTTCAAAAGTGTGTTTATTTCCTCCTCCTTTCCATCTTACTTTTTTTTTTTGACAAGTGAAATGTGAGTGAAATGTGGTTTTTATTCTGAGTTCTATAATCACTGTAATAAAAAAGGACTCTCCTCTTGTGCTGCATAACAGAAAGTAAAATGAGAATAATTCCATGTGTAGTAAATGGTATGAAACCAAGAGATTCAAATGGTTTAGAAGAGAAAGGGGAATTCTATCCTTACACTGCAAAGTAATCACATCACAAACATAAAGAAACTAACTTAATTCTGGTGGCAGATTCCAAACAGGTTTNGGACTCTCCTCTTGTGCTGCATAAAAGAAAGTAAAATGAGAGTAATTCCATGTGTAGCAAATGGTATGAAACCAAGAGAACCATAATGAACTCTCAGAGCTGCCTATTCTCAGTAATTTTCTTAACTTTTTGCAGACTGCACTGTAAAATGCAGACCTTAACCAGATGAAGGCTTCACGACACAATTCTGATACAATTTTTTACTAATATTAGTACTAGAAATAAGTATTTTATTTTCATGAAATATGTATCCAGCAAGCACCACTTTGAGTATCTGTGCCATCAGTTATCCAGAAAATTCTGCCATTGTGTACACACAAACACACAGCACAAAACCTTTAAAACCTAATCTGCTCCTTCTTAGGATGGATAAATACTGATTCCTATATCCAGTCTTTAAAACCTTTCAATGTAAAATTATCTTTACTTCACTTAGGACTAGAACTGTTTTAACAGCAATTTCAGCCTCAAGGGGATAAAGCAAATAAGTCCTGACATACAAACTAGAATTGTTTCAAAGGATTCAGTCCCAATAGTTATAAAATAAATAAAGTTTCTTGTCCTAAAAAGACTTCCTTGTCCTGCAGTGCACAAAGAGACTGGAAGTGGCTGATGTGCATCCCAGATCAGCAGGCACAGATGCAATTCCAACACTTCTCTCAATGTAATTTTCATCACAGTTTTGTCAGGGTGTTAGAGCTCACACACAGCAAAGGCACTGTCAGGGTACAGCACTCAACAGGCAATTTTCCTGATTTTATCAACAGCAAGGCAAGACACCCACACCGCTGGCTAACATCACTCAGGTGTTTCAGCATTTGTTTCCTAGAAGGATTACAGCAGGAATGAAAATGAAAATCTTACTTGACTTCACAGGAATGGATGCTTAATTCTTTGTGGAGGAGTCCACTCGTAAGGTGAAACACCAAGACAGAGCCATTGCTTGTACCTATAAAAATTGATTAAAAAAAATATAGGCACGCATTTTATTCTTTTCTGCCATGCTTTGGTGAAAATGCAATAATGACAGCTATTTCTCTCTCTCTCTCTCATTTTTAGATACCTGTAACTATTATATTTTACAATTTTAGAAAAATCATTTTATTTTCTAGCACTTAAATCCCAAATATTAAACCCTCTGCAGCCACTGATATCCACCTGCATCAAGATATTTTCCCAAAACTTTTTGTAGAGGCTGTAGAAAATTTGATTACTCTTCTACCATTTCCTCAATACACCCACTCAGCTGCAGAAGAAATGAATGTTTCTTTTTGCTTTGATTACTGGAGATTAGTAAATGCCTCAAGGAAATGTTTTAACTGTTATCCACCAATAATGCCAGGGGAGAATCCTGAGTAGATTTTATGGAATCATTAAAGCAATTCTGCTTTCTCATCCCTGAAATAATGACTTCTTTCAAATTAGAAATCAGTAACTTAGAAGCTTTGAGCTTCAATTACATCAAAAACCTTCTGAAACACTGAAACTTACAATTTTCCATTAGACACTTCTTTATATTCATATCAACTTCATGAAATAGAACAATGGATACCTAAAAAGCCATTCAGATATGTTAAATCTACAAAGACTTTGCTGTAAATGCACTTTACACCTATTCATTCCCTAATCTTTATATTTCACCTGTTTTAACAGCTACAGCTTATGGAAAACCACAAGTTACGTTATAGCAGCATCACATCATGTCATGACAGACTGCCTACAGTTTAGAGCACAATTCTGAAAGAGGATGCCAGAAAAAACAGCTTTAAATAGGGAGAACTCCGAGTTAATAAATTTGTTGCCAGGTGCTCACTGGCAACTATTCTAATAGCCAGATGAGTTTAACTGCATTTGTGGTAAGACAGAATAGATCCATCCAGGAAAAATAACTGGCTGCAAGTGTCACTTCAGAAATTCACATCAGAGCAAAAATAAAGTCTCTGTAAGTTCATTTACTTATTCCAGGAATGCAGGGCTGCAGAAGTCCCTACTTCCTGACATTCAGGATGAAGTGAGAGCAACATGTGAAATGCTGAGTCCATTTCAGACCAATATCACAGTAAATGACAGGATAAATACAAACTTGCTATATACAGCATTTTTCAGGTAGCACTGCTTAAACCAAAGGCAGTAAAAAAGAACCTAAAGACTATCACAGAACCAAACCAACACAAGGGTCACTGTCTGCAGTGAGTAGGATCAACAGAGATTTTTCCTTTGTATTAGCAACTGTGTTTGTATTCTATACAGAATCTGCTCTTTTCAGAGCAATGAATAACCTGCTCAAGGCACTCACCAACAGCAAGGATGGGCTCGTACTGTTTGATGTTTTTGGTTGTGAGGGGCGGGCACATGCGGATGGCAAACGGAGGCAGAGGCAGCCCTGACAGAAGCCCCGTCAGCAGGAATTTGAGGTGCACTTCCTGCAGAAACGAATTCCTTAACTCTTCCCCAGCGCTTGCACCTTGCCCTGCTGAAAAATGAAAGCTCTTGTTAGCATGAAATTTTAATTGGAGACGTTACAGAAAGTTTTCAGACAGGAATTTATGTAATAAAAAATTACAAACAATGCGTAAGATACATTTCTTCCTCTTGAGCTTTGTATGATGAAACTTTTTGGAAGACTGGCTGTCATCTAGATTACACATAGAGGGGATGTGTCAGATAAATTGGCTTCTAAGATTAGTATCAAAAAATCAACGTGTTTTGGCCAAATTCCATTTTAAAATACTGTTTCTCCCTCAAAGAAAATGAACTTGCAACACTGGTCCTCAACATAAAATCCTCAAAAGGATTAATTTGATAATTTCTTTAGCAAACAGGAATTCTTTTCTTTCGGATTTACTGTTACAAAATAATTCTAACAAACACCTTAAGTTCTTAAGTAAGGTAAGATGTACAATAATTGAAAACCACAAGAAATTAGCAGCTGTAATATCAATGGAAGAAATTCTTACCAATCATGTTGTCTAATGAGAGGTCTGGAAGTTTATTTTGGAATGCTCCGACAGGGATTCCACAGAAGGAGACTGGGGAATACAGAGGTGATGCACTCAAACTGCTGCAAAAGAAATGGGAACAAATTCCTCATGCAAGGACAATCTCCATCCCCAAGGGACTCCAACTGCCCCTGCAGCCTTGGCAGCCGTGTCCTGCTGGGCTGGGGCAGGGCTGGGTCACCAGCAAAGAGCAGAGACTGCATCTACCTGGCTCTCAAAATGTTACATTTCTCCTGGTTATATAACCATGACAAAGACCAATGTTTTAGAAACTACTGTTAAGAATAGAAGAAGTAAAAACCAAGAACATTTGGATTCTAAGCAGCTTTCCTGGATATGCAGCACAAGGAATCCACTAGCAGTACTTTTGGGGACACTAAGAATAAAACCACTAAATCTCTGATGAGCAACAAGAGGATCTATGCTGAAAACCTGGTACTATTGACATTTAAAAGAATCCTATTTCTTTTATGGCAGTAAGTTATTTATTTTATTCCATAGTACTTTAAAGGGTTATTGCAGCAGAACAACCTTAGTATATTGAATGTTCAAAGCACTATATTACTTCACATAACATTTTGAGAGACTGCTCTAAATCTAAAATTCTAAAGGTTCTGTATATATAAACATTTTTTATACCACCATATTCCAGTCACCTGCTGGGCAGCTTCCTATTGCTCAGTGTCAAATTCACACAAATCCAGCAGAAAGCCATTCCAATACTTAAAAGTGTAGTTCTTTACAGACTCATTTTGGTCCTTACATGTGACTGAAAGTGAGGGATCCATTCCTAACGAAAATTACATGGTCTGAAGAAAGCCAAATGAGAGGAAAACGCTCCCCCAAAATAATGTGAGTAGTTTTTCAGATATTTTGTTTTTTTTAGTTCAGACAGTCAGGATGGAACTGCCTTTAAAAAAAAAAAGAGCAAATACAGTTCCTGCACTTCCTCAAAGAAGGAGAACTGATCTATTTGGATGACATAGTTTGTTCCCCTTCCTTTTATTCACACACAGCACATAAAACACTTCCACACACAGAAGGATCACTGCTGCCTTTAAGATACAATGAAACACTGAACACCACTTGGAAAAAAAAGGCAGCCTTGGTAAGAAAAGTAAATCCCGTTACCTGTTCCGCACATTTCTGCCAGAAATGCTGGATTTTAACTCCCAGATCATCACCCTGCCATCACTGACTATGAGAGCTGCAGCATTCTCATTCACTGGGCAGCACACCATGCTGAAGGGTCGAACTGCTTTGGTCACCCTGATGGCATCACACTGACTTCTTAAATCATAAACCAGCTCCTGAACTGGCTCTGGATCTGTAACACCAACAGCCCACAGGGAACAAACAGAGTGAAAAACATGGGATGTGATCAATCAACAGAGGGAAATGTGAAGCATGACTGAGCTCTTTGATTGAAATCCATGCGCTTCCTGTGCAACAATTAGGAAAAGCAATCAAAAACTACACACTCTTAATCTTGCTGTACACAGCACAGCCCTGGAAAGTTCTCCAGAATGTAACTTTGTCTTTATATTATTCCATATGGATCTTGCAAAACCTAAAATAATAACTGTTTCATAGCTGGGCAGAACCTGCACCTGCTCTCCACAATCCAAAACTCTGGGTTTACTGGTAAATCTGGAAGCCAATAATGAAGCTCACTAGAAATTAGCAAACTGCCCAAACCAAAATAAACAAACAAAACTCACTATGATGTTTTCCCTTTCTTCCAGTCCCCGCCGTTAGATTTAAAAGACCATTCTTAGTACCATTTCATGAGACAAAAGTTTAATAATTGAGATTTTAATCTAAATTTTAGCCCGTATCTTAGGTCTAAAATCAATTTTTCCAATTGACCAAGTGACTTCCAAAATCTTGTGCTTGTCTGAAAAACGTTTTTTTCTTAAAGATAAAAAAACCAACCTAACCATATTTTACCTAAAATGTTGTTATATATGTGTCTGTTAAACCACTTAGTAATTAAAGTATTATTTATTGATAAAAGTATTTTCAGGATATTAATAGAAACTATTTTGCACTTAATATCAAAGAAGTCAAAAACCGTTTAGGGAAAATGCAGTATAAATTTCAATTTAAATTCAATATGTAAGAGACAAAACACAAGAAAGGCTGCAATTCACCATCCTGTACGAGGCATGATGGTCATTATTGGTGTTAAATTATTAAATCAAATGCACCAAAGTTCATTTCTGGACATTTTTGACACAAAACTCACCTGGCTCCTCGTTCGGAGTGGCAGTGATGCTGCAGTTGGACCTGCGAACCCTTAGCGTGATACAACCATTTTCATGTAGGCAAAATAACCCATCCCTCTGAAAACAAGGAATTACCTGGGCAAAGAGACGGCTGTTAGATTGCATATCCCAAATTCTATCCTTTGCAAAGGACACTTGCAAGGGAACCTACAATTCCTGATGTTTAAGCAAATCATTAAAAATGTTACCATTAAGGCAACACTTCCATGAATTTCTACAGCTACAAGATTTGTGACTAAAGAAGTCAATTAATTTGAAAAAATAATGGAAAGGTTTTGATTGAATTGTTTGCTGTCACAATGGTAAAACCCAATCAAATCTTCCTTACCTGTATGAAAGGCACCCCTGTCCTTTCAATTGCAATCACACCCACTGTCTGATTCACTTCCAAGTCAAGAATCAGAATTTCCCTGGGATACAGTAAGAGCATGTAGTTCCTTTTGGAAGGCAAATATGACAACTGAAGACAGTCGTTGAGTGTTACAGATTCAGCACTGTAAAATCAGACATGAGCTTTTATCAGGTTGTGTCAACAAACAGATCAAGTTCAAAATAAAATTAACAGTTCCATTTTTCCTGCAACCGCATTTTTTCAAGTAACCCCTGTTCTAATCACAAGGCAACTGCAGATTTCCATTCATCTGTCAGAGCAGTGCAAAGCATCACTGACTTCCAAAAACACATTCTGTTGACTTTTATCTAAATAAGATTACAGAGCAATTTTAAAAATTGCACTTCATTCAAATGGCAAGAGTGTAATTCTTGCACATCTCAAATTCACAGCAATTCACTTAGGAACAGTGCTGGCTGCCCTGGCATTTACTGGCATTCATGGGAAATTATCCCTACATACACTGTTTATTCAATTTTTATACTGTTGTGTATATTACCTTACAGGCTTTAACCTAAATACATTGGTAAAATCTACAGGTATACAAAGCATTATCTGAGAAGAAATATTTGCAACCTACCTTGGCTTTTCATTACTGATTAGGATTTTTACTTTATCAAGGGCCTTTTTGGCCCCTGTAGCAGCAGCCAGCTTGTTGTGAGAAGGACTGGAATGGGGACTGGAGATGTAAACTTTCTTTCCTGAGCTGGCAGGAGCTTTGGAAGGGGAGAAGTCAGAGATGAACACTATTCCTTCACTAGTGAGCACTGCACCAAGAAAGAAAAATTGTACAATTCAGTCTGCAATGTGATTGTGGCATTCCATTTTAATGACATCTTGGTGAGGAGAAATGCTAATAACTTTGGTAATACTGTATCAGATAGAAAACTCATAATTCTAGACAACCAGCACTTTATAACTGAAAGAGCAGCAAATGGTCCATTACAAGAAATTAATATCCACAAAATTCAACTTTTCGAAATTAGGTTTATATTAAAAACTACTGTATTGCTGGCAGAAACTCAGTCATTCTCTCTCACCAACTGTTTCTAAGATTCACAATGCAAACAGAAGACAGAACACACGCTGACTGTATCACCATTTTTTGTTCTCATGCAGAGCATGGCTCCAATAATCATTAGTTCATATTATTTATGTTGCAGCATAAAGCTCAGCTGTATAGCTGAAGTGTTTATAGAAGGTTGAATGGAATGGCAGATAAAAAAATCCCCAAACTACAAAGGCTGGGAACTGCACTGTCTCATTACAGATCAGAAGCAATGAAGCTAAATCCAAGAATAAAATGGTGACTCTCTTATTTCTCTTAGTTTCTTTGTGCTAAAACTAATAAACCTGCACTTCATCTCCCTTGACATCTGAATTGCTTCTGGTGCTGATCTCACACTGAGTCCTCTAAAATCCTTGCTGTTGAAAATAACATTTATTCTTGGTCTACTTATCTCACTGGCTTCTCCCTCAGCACCCATCCTTTTACAGCTTTTTCCATTCTACAGGGCCCTCTATCCTTGGCTTTCTCCAGCTCCCTCTCTACACACGTCACACTTCCTTTTGTAAAGTCTCAAACATTTCTTTTCAGATCTCTAAGTTCTCCACTCATGCCTGCTTTCCCCCTTCCCACACAACAGCATCTTCTGAAATAAGAGTCCACACTGGCCAAAGGCTCCCTGTCTTTGCTTTCAGACTTCTTATTGGCATCTCTGACATTATTCTCTCCAATCCATTACTTTTAATTTCAACATTTACATTCTAGTTTTATGATTTTCCTGGTCACACTGTTTTATATATATAAACTTACAAGCTAAATGTGAGGGATCAAAGGGGTCAAATGAAAAAGACAGGATATTTTCAGCATAACTCTTCTTCCAAAGTTTGGTGCCCGTGTCTGCATTCCACAGTACAATATAGTTAGGTGGGTGAACTGCAAGCAGTAAATCTCTGGAAGCATCTTGATTCCACAGCCACTGCATGTCTGTCAAAAGAAATAGGGAACTAAATTAATATTTGGGATGGCATCAGTTTGGACCTGGACACAAATGTCTTCTCCACTCTAAATCCTTTTTATCAGTCTTAAGCTCAAGAGTAAAATGAAACTGAGTGTAACACTCAGCTCTTTCAGAGCTGGTAAGAGCTTTCCTAGGTTTCACAGAAAATAAGACTTCATTTGGTCTGATAAAGTGTGGAAATCTTCAAATGACATGGTCAGAACTCCTTTAAACCTTCAGTGAATTGGTGCGGGAGTAAATAAAACCCAATTTACAATGCACACACAACAAAAATAAAACTAATAAAATTAACTGCAGTTGGTAAAATAAATTTTCAGTGGCCCACTATCAGATTTACAATACTGCATCTGCTTTCACAGGATTTATAAAAACAGAATAACCTTAGAAACCAAACAATTTATTTTCATAAGTGAGCTTTCATATAATAGAATTTTAAAAACCCACCAGGTATAACATAAGCATCATCACAAGTTTTTAAAATAGCTGAAATGTCCCAAAAAGGCCCAACTCCAGCTGAAGAGCAGGAAGATGTACTTGACATAGTAAATGTTATTACTTGAATCAATAACATTCATAAAAATAGATTCTACCTTTTTGTCACAAGATCTTGGAAAACATCCCCATAATGAATTGAATCTCACAGCATTCCTCTAGGGGACAGTAAATCTCACATTTACCCATAAAATGAACAAGCAAACATGCAGAGGGCTGGTAATCCCAACAGGAAAATTCCCTGTCAGAACTGAGCACAGTTTATAAAAGGCAGGTGATGGATTTGTACACAATGCTCCATAAAACAACTCCCATATAAACATCAGGCACTATCATTACCCTGGATGGGCTTTGAATGTTCCTGTATTTCACAGCGAGCTGCTCCTGTTGCCACATCCCACACAATGATTTTCCCTGTGGCATCAGCAGAAGCCAAACGCAAGGAATATGGAGAGCCAATATTGTGGTGGTAATTTTCCTTAGCCCATTTAACCTGAAAAAACAGATGGAAATTGGTTAAAGGAGACAAATATGTAACACAGACACCATACTTCATATTTTTCAGATAATGAACTCAATAAAAAAGCATGGTAATAGTTAATGCCAACAGCACCTGTAACATACCTTTAAGCTACCATCACTTGGGTAAATTTAAGGTAGGCCAGCACCATGCTGCATGACTGCATGGCTGATATTCTCCAATTACATAAATGAACAATCCTTGTTCCTGAAGGTAACTTCAACAATCCAAACATACACACCATGTATATAAAGAATTTACTCAAATATTTAGAGGAAACTAAATGGCAGTGTTTAAGGTTCTGAGGGCACCCATAAACCTAAACCCACTGACTTCCAAACAAATGAAAGCTGAAAGATTATCATTCCATTTTTATACACATCCTAAAACATGTAATTTTCCTAATCTGACAAATATATTGTGGTACTGGGGAGGAAGGAAGGTTAGTCTTTCATTTATGCATTGTCTCATAAATAAATAACAAAATAAGCTATTGCTGACATCTGCTGACTCTTTGGTTATTTTCAGCACGTTGCCACCACTGATGTCCAGGTACCACTTCCCAGTTTGGGATTTCAAGCTGCACAGGCTTGTAAACTGGCAATACTTAGGAGAAATCTCTGTCTTGAAATCTGAAACGCTCTGTCTACAACTCCCCCCAGATTACAAGGGGATGGATAACACCGACTTCTTCTTTATCTATCCCACATGCAGCTGTTTTGGTATCTGCTTTTAAGGTGACCTTCTGCCCCAGGAGAGACTGCAGACACTGCCAGAATAAAGAAAGATTATTGCTAAGCTAATGGGAATTCACCTGCTACAAAAATTCCACCCTAGGCAGCTCCCTGTGTGCTGTCACTGACACAGAAAGGGTGAGGCAAACACAGAGTATCCTGCAGATACTGAAAACATGACATTTAAAAACTGAAACAGGATTATCATTAGGCACCACTAACTGTGCACCACAAAACAGATTTACAGCAGCATTCAGAGCCCTGCTGGCACCTTCGGGCTGCCTCTCTCAGAGGCGTGAGCAGGATGTACCTCACAAACCAGCTGAATAAATTAAACTAATGTGACACATGCACAGCACACAATCTCTAGCTCTAGCTACAAACTTAAAGCATGTTTCTACCAGAATCACAAAGAATTCTTGAGAGACTCTCCTCTATCTATAAATTTCCTTTTTGCAATTCCTGCTTCCCTGCTGCTCAAGAAAGAACTACCCCTGAGGATATCTGCATGTGGCTGTACAACTGTAACTGTAAAAATCTACAAAGCTATTTATTTCTCAGTTAAATATGTATTACTTCTAAGCAAATTCCAAGTCTGGCAAACATCCTTTCTCAAGGGAGGAGCTGTCACCAAGTTCAGAACAACAAAAAAGGAGATTTTTACATGACCAGACCTAATCAGAGCCCATGTGGTGCTCCCACACCATGAACCTCTTTCCTCTCTACAGTCACACTGATCCACCAAGGTCCCCACACAGGATCCGACCTTCTGCTAAAAGAAATTATCTTCTTACAGTATTAGTCACTGTCAGCTTGACTTCAAAATACAGCAGCATCAGTCAGAAACGGGAACCAGAGGTGACTTTTTTAATTTTCACAATCCATACCTCATTTATAAAGCCTTATTATCGCCGTTTATTAATGCATCAAAAAGGACACAAATGTCATTTCAATCCTCTCATTCTTGAGACAGATCAAAAAACTTCTCATGTAATTAGATGTTCTTCTGTAAAAGCATGCTTTCAGTATTCTTTGTAAAGGTAAAATGAGATATAATCCACCCCATACGAAGTCATCATCCTCCCACAAACACCTTTTGGACAGATGGACAGCTAACGTGGATCCACTTTCAGTGGAGCTATTACCTATTCCAGACACAGTTACAACAGCCAAAGGACAGAAAGTATTTAAAGGAAAACACCAACATGGGCTGCAAAAGGATTATGAAACAACTGCTTTTTTTTCTTTGTTGTCTTCATAACAGACGTGGAGTGTTTTGGAATTTTTCAGAACTGCAGCACAGGTGTTTGGGGAGAAGATCCCCAGTGGACTGTGTTTGCTGGTGTGAGCCTCTACTACAAGGAGTTTAAGCCAGACTTACACAGCAGACTTCCTAAAGATTCACTCCAGCTTATTTGTGCTCTTAGCATTTACAAACTCTTAAAAAAAAACCAATTCAGGAATTGCAGAAAATTTCTTAGAGATGTAAAGGTATCTGCGATGATCATGGCCTCATAATAGTTTCTTATATAATGCCTATTTCTTAACGTAGAAGGGAATTCTTTTTCATTCTTCCACTTCATAAATTAGCCATTTTCTTACAGTCTACTTCTGTTCATAAAGCTTCAGGTAGTGGCTTTGAAAAATTAACTTATAAATTACTGGTCTTCAGCACTTCTTTTCCTGTTGAAGTAATGTAACTTCTCAAAGCTAGTGAATGTAACCAAAACTCATTAACATGCTATCACTGCATGGATCAAAAACTAATTGTGCTACAATTTGTTCCCTAAGCTAAGTGAAAATGTTAGAGCAGAAGGCACATTCAACCTTTTTCTTCTACTACAAAAAGATCCCACCAAAATCCCTGTACCTAAAACCTTATTATTGTTCATAAATTACTGACTGCCTTCTAATAAATACAGCACTTGTGCCGAGGACCATCAAACACATCTGCCAGCCAAACAATGCTCTAAACCCTAAGTGAATCTGTCATTGTCCACAATCAAAGAAACGATGAATCAAAGAAATACATCCTTTTCCACACTCCACCCAAAGTCAAACTCTGCAATTTCAAGTCAAGGACCTTCAAAGGAAAGTACAGGTACCTGACACTTAAACTAAAATTTGAGCAATTTTTTATCACTAAAATAAATGTTCAGTTTTGTCTGCTCTTGTTCCTTTTCAATAGGTAAGGAAAGAAGGAAAATTTTAAAAGTAACCTTCTAGACAAATGGTGCACTTCTCACAACAGGGAGGATCAGAAAGGGCAGCAGCAAAGAGCTCCATTTGGTATTTTGTAATGTTCATTTGAAATCCTCTCATGTTAACAGCGTTCCTAGAAACATATCTGTGTTCTGTAACACTAACAAATGTTTTCAGATAGTCTATAACCTCTACATTTTCTAGAAAGATATACCATCAACCTCAGCTCAAATTTCAGCATGTATGAGGTGACTTAGCTGCAAAAGAGATCACGTAAAATACTTGTATTTTACATCAGACTTCATGTGAGAATCATGGGGAACATCATGTCAAGTATTTACAGTGATTTAGGAGGATAACATCTACACCAGAACCAAGGAATATACCTTAAACCAGGTACATCTCACCTTGACAACACTGGCTTTGTGTCTTTCCAAAACCTGCAAGGTCTGAGCAGAATTGGCATCCACTACGAGCACGAGGGAATGGCATCCATAGGCAATTAAACCCTGCCAGCCCCTAGAAGAGCACAGAGCATCATCAACAAGTGAAACAGAACAAAAGCTCTTCACATTCAGGAATGAGGGGTTTACTTGGTAAGCTGAATGCATGCTACCAGACACTGTATTTGATGTTTATCAGATATAATACTATTTAGTAACATAAAAGCATTATAAAATAGTATTGCACTGTCTGCTGGAACCCTAAGCCACCACAAAGCATCTCTTTGTGTCCATCTCTAAAAATCTTCTTCTGTAAGTTTAAAACATCACATAGGAATTCATGGAGAGCATTCCCAAATTTTAAATGTAAGAACACAGGTGAGAAATACATTTGCAATAACTTAATTAACTGCATTTTTTTTTTATTTATCAGTTTACTTATTTATAGACAAAAAAGGAGCATGCAAACAATTACTACAGTAACAGTGTCTGACTTCAGGAGAAGCTAACCACAGAAACACAGAATAGTTTGGGATGGAAGGGACCTTAAAGCCCATCCAGCGCCACCCCCTGCCATGGGCAGGGACACCTTCCACTGTCCCAGGCTGCTCCAAGCCCCAATGTCCAACCTGGCCTTGGACACTGCCAGGGACCCAGGGGCAGCCACAGCTTCTCTGGGCAACTTCTGCCAGGGCTTCGCCATCCTCAGAGAGAAGGACTTCTTCCTGATATCTAATCTCGACCTACTCCGCTTCAATTGGCATCCCTATGCCAGCGCCGGGAGGGGCCGGGCCGCGCCGGTCCCTGGGCACGGCTTTATCGCTGCCCGGAGCCGGACAGCAGCAGCTGCCGGGCTCCCGGCCCGGGCTCCGCCGGCCTCTGCAGGGGACGGATCCTTCGCTATCCCAGCCCCGGTTCCCGGCGCTGCTCGGGGGCTCCACGGACGCCCCGGCACCAGCGCGGCCTCGCCGGCGGAGGCAGCGCCGGGCCGGAG
>VZTG01004385.1:1717-144656 GCA_013397845.1 Melanocharis versteri | reverse complement strand
CTGGAGATCATGCAAGGCAGGGTCACCCGGTGGCACAGGAGCGCGTCCAGGTGAGTTTGGAATGTCTCCGGAGAGGGAGGCTCCCTCCCTGCTCAGCTGTCCCCGTGCTCTGCCGCCCTCAGCGTGGAGAAGTTCTTCCTGCTGTTGGGCTGGAACTCTCGTGTTTTAGTTTGTGGCCGCTGTTCCTCATCCTATCGCTAGCCCTGAAGAGTCCGGCACCATCCTCTGACACCCCTTAGAGATACTTTGTATGAATTGGTGAGATCCGCTCTCAGTCCTCTCCAAGCCGAACACTCGCCCAGTGTCTCCTCATCAGAGAGATGCTGCAGACCCCTCACCATCTTTGTGGCCCTGCTGCAGCGTCTCAGCAGCTCCTTGGCTTGCACTGAGGAGCCCAGGACTGGGCACAGAAGGGACACAGAAGGGACACCCCAGAGCTGCCACCCATGGCCAGGGACCCGGCGCTGCTGCGTTGGTTGTACATCCATGGCTGGGAGGGGAAAGGAGCCGTGAGATGCCGGCGACTCCAGCTCCAGGGATGCTTGTGCTTCTTGTCAGGCTGCAGTCTGGGACACCTCACTGGGAAAAGGGCTCCCTGTGCCATCTCCAGGCGCTTGGATGCTGCAGGACAGCCAGAACATTTTTTTCATCATAGTGATTTCTGCTCTAAAGTACCTCTTCAGTGACAAAACACAGTGACAGACCTCTTTAGTACCTTCAATCACAGGGGTGCAGCAGCATGCCTTGCACCAGAAGGCACCAACCCATCTTCCAACTGTCCCCAAGCTGTCACTCACGCCAGGCAAAGCCACCTGCGATGACACATCCCTGTGCAGGAGCACTGGACATTTGCATCGTAGCACACGAGGCTGCAGAGCATTGAGGTTGGACTCGATAATCTCAAAGTTCTTTTCCAACCTAATTCTGTGATTCTGTGAAGCTTCTAAACCAAATCTCTGTGCCTCAGCATAAATAAGATAACAAGAATTACGTAGTTCCAAGCTCATTATTTAACATACACGGGCTGTTGGGGTGTTTGTTTCTCTTTGAAATAATAATAGGAATTGTTTATTTGTTATATTTTGTGGAGAAAAAAGATGCCACTAGATGGCCAGAGATGGCAAGAATGTAATGCCAGCCACGCTCTCTTGCATTGCCGCAGTGTCACTTTGTCACAGAAGGTTCAATAGTGCTGATCCTCTTTTTCCCTCTTTTCGTTCTAATCACAATTGAATTTGTGCAGGTGGGAACTCAAGAAACAACCTGCAGCTGGTGCCTTTTCCAACTTTCTTCTAAAGAAATCTGCTCTTGAAGCGCAGTACATCACTCACTGCCACTTTCAGGTCACCATAACATTGGAACTTATTTCTTGAAACCGTCTCATCCCAAAAGATCTCTCTTTACTCTTAAAACTGAAAAATACCTGTTTGGAGAAGTAAAGAGCTTTTTTGTTCCTTTCTCTTTGTCATTATTTAGGACTACGTGATCTGCACCTCTGAAGATCAATTTTGTAAGAGCCTGAGCAGCCGCTGGCTTCATTAATTTTAGTTATTTTTTGCTAATGGTGTATTTTTACTCTGTGTCCTTGGACAACGTGCTGCTGCTGCTCGTGTTTTTGGAGGATTTTGGTTATTTTTTTGCTTTGTTGGATTGGGGCTTTGTGAGAAGAGTCCTTTGGAACTTTTATTGCACCATAGAAACAGACACTCTTCTCGACAGTTTTCCATCCATTTTCTTGATATCAGAAAACCAAGGAATAAATGAAATGCTTAAAGGAAATAGATACTTTAAGGTAGCTGAAGATAAGGACAGATACCAGAAAAAGGGAAAGAAAAGAGGAAATGAGGGCTGTGTCACCAATTGGTTGAGAAAAAATAAGAATCTGAGTGGTTTTCAGGGTCAGATGAGGTGAAAATCAGGGTGCATGAGCCAGGTGAATACATACTGAAGATTTGTCAGAGGGATAGGGAGGAGATGAGGAAAAGGTTTGTGAACAATGATAAGGATCATTGGAAGAGCTGAAAGGAATAGAAATGTGAGGTGTCAGGGGGAAAGCAGGATGTGCACTGGATGAACTGATTCCACTTCTGGCCCACAACTACTCACCCACACAGAGACTGATGACAGCAAAGGGATGTGAGCTAAAGACGTTCAGAGATGTTTACTTCTTTTTTTGGGGTGGTTAACTGTATGTCCTCTTTCCCTTCTTACTGTTAATTTAAAGCATTGCCAGGCAAGAATGCAAAATACATCAAGGCACTTTGTTCTCTCACTCTTCTGTAAATATAATGATACAGTTTTGGCTGCTGTAGAAAAAATAAATACCAAGCTTGCAGCTGTTTAACTGCGTAGTCAGTAATGCCACTAAACCCACTAAAACCTCTCAAGTGTCCCAGATGTGATACACAGTGGGAAAGATTTCATTCCAGACAGCTACAATAGTCCTCACTAAGGACATATGGAGAATAAAGTTCTGAGTGATCATAAAAAAACCATTTTAATAAATTAATGATTAAATAAATAATGAGAAATGGTATTCTACATAGCTTTTGGCTCATGACTGTAAACGATTTTTCTGTGAGTTTGAACAAGAGGAAGTGGGACCGAAGTAGAGACGTGTGCAGTCTCCCTTTTAGGTTTCTCCTTTGCATAGTAATTATTGCAGGAATATTCCTGTGAAAGCTTCTGGGACCTCTTTGATTTCCATGGCCTTAAGGTAGAGCTGCAGGAGCTCCTGGGATGCACTGGGGAACCACCACATTCTGTGAGCTGTGCATTCCTTTCTACAAAGCCCAGTTTGAGATGGGGCTGTGTGACCAGCCCACACATGCTGTGGGGCAGGGTTCTATTTGCATTACAAATTCTGCTGCTCTTGCCTTGCTGGTGTCATTCCTACTCCGTGCATTTAAAGCTCCGTGAGTTTTCTGCTGGTTGAGTGCCCCTGGTTGAAAGGGGGCTGACTAAAAACTGATGCCATTCTCTCTTATCAGAGGTTTTGCACAGAGCAAGAGACTTGCACAGTTGAGTTTTGCCTCACACTTTGGGTTTTTTTCCCTTTTTTTTTTGCAAAGGGAATATATCTAAAGTCAAGATTCATTTAATCGTAGTCTAACTTCCTAATCCCAGTAGGGATGCTTTTATTTCATGTTGTATTTTCAGAAAAAGATGAAATGAAAAAGTATTGATGAAGGAGAATCTATTTCTGGGACATCAGAGTTCCGCTAAATTTAACACAAAAATAAAACCAATATATGAATTTCAGAGTGTGGAATATTTAGCTTCTAGAATGCTATCAGCTTGATGCTAAACCAGATGGCTTTAATCAAAGACTCAAACACTTGGCTCCCTTTCCAAATGCTTTCAACTGAAAAGTTTAAAATTATCCAGAAACTTCCCTTCAAGTGAGCATGGTCTAATCCAGTTCCACTGAACCTGCTGGACAGGTAAATGTCACTTCTCAAAGGTTGTGGAGTGAACTATGAAGAGACTCTAATGACTGCCTGCAGCCTTATTTTGTTTTGACCAAGTTTCATCAAAGGAAAAGTTTCTCAAGTGCTCTGTTGTGGTTTTTTTTCTGAAAATATTTCCCTTCCCCTTATATATTTCTCTTTTTCTAGGGGTCCAGAAAGATGATGAAGTGTAGAATTATTTAATTCACATATTAAACTTAATTTCTATGGTGCCGGTTTTGTGCCATTTCTTTCTAGTTTCATCCTAGCCACGAGTATCCATGACTGCTGTAGCACAATCACTGAGGAGCTCCAGCCCTCACATTTCTTTATGGTCCTTTCTTTGAACGTTCCTGCAGATGAACATTTACCCATCTCCTTGAAATACATTAACTGAGTGAAAAATCCCTGGAGAAATTCTGCAGAAAAAAAAGACAGAGATCTGAAAGATCCCTCATGGACACAAAGAGGGAACGAGAATGCCAATCCCAGATATCAGCACCGAGGGCCAATTTGATTGATTTGGGCTTCAAAAACTGGAAGTTTCCTAAGAAGAGAAATCAGAATTTCCACTAGCAGAACCCTGGGGTTTTTTAGTGGTGAATATTCCTAGAGTTCAGACACTGGCTCTTGCTTTAGGTAAGCGTGGAGGGTGCCAGGCACTGTGATCTAATAAATGGGTTAAAAGGGAGAAGCTTGATGTATTTCAGAGCTTTGGAAACATCCTAGCAACCTGAGAGAGAATTTGTTTATTATTTCATTAGGTATGCAATAAAGGATTTTTTTTTTGTAGCTATTAAGTAATTTATCAGCCTCAGTGCGCTGTGCTGTAAGATACAGGATGAGAGCAACAGTGGTGTGAAGCTGGGATTTGAAATCTGTGTGAAACAATGCAGGATACTCAACACTGATGAGTCAGTCAGTGTTCCTGACAGCCTGAGGTTCCATGACATAAATGTTTCAAGAGGAAGAAGTCTCTAAGAAGACAGGCTTCCTCAAAAAATAATGGAAAATGAAGCAAAAACTGATTTTAAGAGCCATCTGCAACTCTATGACTACAGCTAATGAAGATGTGAACACAGTAATTTATTGAGTTTGATAAAGTGCATATTGAGAAATAGAAGTATCCTCATGTATATTACATATTAGATGGATGGATGGAAAAAGTTCTAATCCATGTTATTAATGTTTTGGGTCGTGCAGGGTTTTTTAAACTAAATTAAAAAATTCAAATGTCCATAAACCATGGTAACCTTGTATATCTAGTAAAGAGTTATTAATTTCTGCACGTTATATAACCTACACATTAATATTTAAGGTTGGATGCAGCCCAGAAATAATTCTTGTGAGAGCATAAACCTTAATTATTTCATGATGTATAATATTTTCATTAAATGGTTTTCACATTCTTTGGGAAAATCCATCTTAGGACTTGTTTGTATCCCATGTCCAATGGAGTTTGGGAGTCAAAGTGTGGCCCTGCTTCGAGGCTCTGGATGGAAGACATCCATGGAAAATAAATGTGTAGAATTCAGTATGTAGCAGTACCATCTGCATGTTGGAAGTAAAAAACCAGCCTGGCACATCAACCACTTGAACCACAACAATTCCTTCCCCAGTGCCTCTCCTCCACAAAAAGGGGTGGGAATTCTGCGCTCTCATGATGCAGTGAAGCTTTGAGTCTCTTGTAAGCTCAGGGCGCACTGAAGATACTTAAATCCTGGCCTGATAATACAATATAAAGTATCAAATAAAACCCTGGGGTGACCCGGGAAAGACAAAATCCCTCTGTAAACACAAGGAGCATTAGGAGCTGACAGTGACATTAAAGCGAGGGTTTTTTCACCTCGTTTGCTCCGGGGCTGTCAGTTGTTCCTGTGGCTGCCCAGGTGATGGATGTGTTCCCACAGCCCCTCTGAGAGGCAGCAGCTGCTTCAGGTGGTTATTTCTGAGAAGGCATCACATATTCAACGTTTAAGCAGCTTTATAATCTCTCTTTTTCCCTAATAAAATACATTTTAGGAGCATCACGCAATGGTTTTGCTGTGGGATTCGAGTTCTTTGGTGGAATTTACTGCTCTTTTTTTTGTAAAGCATCCTGAAAAATGCTCTGATCTCTGATACACTTACGTATATTAGGTGGAGGGCCTGAGCCCAGCAGGTAAACTGGAGCAAAAAATAGAAGTTCCAGGAAAATTCCACAAATATGATGCACAAAGCTTGCTTTCCATCTCAGCGCAGTGATGACCTGTGACTTCCCTCTAGCTGTGCATGATTTCCTTTTTTCTCTGGAGTAATTATAAATTGATCACAGGCAGGAAGAAAAGATGCAGTTTTTGGAACACGAGGTTTAAGTGCACCACAGTTCCCAGACAACTTGATTTGGGATTTTCCACTTTTCCACTTTAGATAAAAAAAGGAATGATCACCGAGGAACCAGTCTTTAGGAAGCTGAGTATCATGCAGCAGTCTGGAAGAATAAAATTGCCATATAATGCAATCTGTGTGCTGGCAGCAGAAAAAAATATACAGATTTGTGTCATCGAGTAATTCCACACAGCTGCTGGAATCAAATTATGAAATAAAAATATTTTAAAAATCAGCTTCTGGAACTGGCAGTGATGGTTCTTTACAGGCTGTGGCTCTTGTTGACAGCAATTAAAGTCTGGGAACCACAGGAAAGAGAAAAATTGGTGGTCGGTGCTCTGAAGGTAGAACACAAGAACTTCTTCTTCAAGGCTGCTTCCTGCCAGTGCTGCTTTTCACACTTTAAACTGTTTCTCAGGGGCTGTTGAGTTACAGAAAGAAATCAAATGAGTCTTAATACTTTCTCAGATTTCAGGTTTTAAAGAGCTTATGTAAATATTTCCCATAAGTACAATAAATATTTGATCTGACTTTGAAATAGTGCTGAGAAAGCAAATTTTATGATCACTGATAAAGGCAATGTAGAGGTAAAAGTCCTCATAAGGCCCATCACTTTTGACATATTAAGTGTCCTGTCCTTGTGAGTGTCTGCAGGGTAGGAAATGACTTGGCTGAAATACTGAATCTATTAACAGGCAAATACCATGTATCCATATATATGAAAATCTTCTCTGAAAAGTCCAATTAAAAAAAAAAAAAAAGAGATCTTCGAGTGAAGATCAGAACCCTGCCTCACCAACAATATAAAATGTATTTCTTTACAGCCCTGCCTGAGCTGTAAATGTTGGTTTATGTTCTGTGGCATTAGCAGTATCCATCTGTTTTTTCCCCTTTAGTGAAAGTAGTGGAGAGAGAGTCTATGGCTTTGCTTTACTGGTGATTTTCTGCAATGTTCGCATCCTCTTCTTTAAAGATGATTCCTTAAAATGTGAAATTGCTCTTCCAACTTGCAATGAAAGCCAGAAAAATCGTAATATCTGCTGTTTTAGTTCATTCTCATATATGCAAGAGAGACTTTGACTGGCTTCAGTCACAATAAATTGACTTTAAGGCCCTCCACACTGTGGCAATGTTCCCATACTCCATTTTATGTACTTTTATTTACCTTTCCAGCTCTGACTTTTCTCTCTTCAGCACAAGAAAAGCAAAGGCAATTAAAACCAAAAAAAAAAAAATCACCAAAAATCACACACAGACACACATGCAAATCCCACCCAAACCCAAACAGGCCTTCAGGAGTTGGCATGAAAATCTTTTTAGGAATTTGATCATTGGAAGACATCCATGCCTGAGAAGTGTGAGTTCATGTGGGAATTATGATGAAATGCAGGACCAAGAAAATCCTGAAATCTGGGACTTCTACAGTGTCCTTCCAGGCCTCATTAAGCTTGCCTGAAATGGGCCAATCAGTGTTGAAAGAATTCAGAAACAATAAAGAATTTATTTTTTTTTTCCCTTCACTCATTGTGGGGTCATAAAGCAGAGGTATAAGAAATGCATCTGTGGACTTAAACTTACAACAGGGCAGTTTATACAGGAATGCACAAATATGTGGTGATTTTTTCACACAAATAATATTTGGAAGCAGCTGACAACAGCTTTGTCATGACAAACTTACACGGAAATAACCTTTAAAAGCACCACTGTCTGAGGTAATTTAAGAAATCAGATTTTTCCAGAGTGCAAGGGGCTGGGGAATTTTAAATCTATGTTAGATTTTCTTTCTCACGAATAAGTACCTCTACCTCTTTCTTTCAAAACATTTTCAGGTTGTTGCCTTGGAGCTCAGCCCTAAAGGAGTGGCTGTATTCCTGTGCTGCAAATACTGGGGATGGTTTCAGTATTTCATTTTTTCTGCTCTCCAGAGGAGGACTCCTGGGAGAGCAGGAAGGGTGGAATATATTAATTTGGGAGCCAGTTCACTCAGGATGTATTTACAATAATATGCTCCATGACTGGCATTCTTAATGGGCCATAAATTGTGAGAATACTTCCAAATATTGTCATACGTAACCATGTCCCTTTTCTTTTCCTATAAAACAGATTTCACTCTATGCCAGCTTCTTCTAAGCCAGATCTTCAATTCTGACAAAAGTGCTTCTTTGCATTAAACTGCAGCTGAACTTTTGCCTCTGGGTTGATGATTTCTGTGCCTCCATCCCAGAGGAAGCGCTCTTTGTGCTGCACACTCGGGCTGAGTTCTGAATCCTGCCCATCCAAGCTTCCAGGTTGTTTTCCCAAATTGTCACCATGCTGCCACTGGTTGGATAAAAACCAAACCTGTTTATCTTCCTCTGTGGAGCAAGGGGGCATTTTCTTTGCTGTAACAAATGCAAAGTTCCCTTTGTGATGCCTTTGTCTGCAGAATTTACCAGACCTGGCAAGTTTGGGTATCATATTTCTGTTCTTCATTATGCTAAAAGCCCCCAGATGCCCAGTAATAGGATTTCCAAAGTATCTCCTATAATGGAGAGCGAGAATATTCTTTTACGGGGGACATGACATAAATCCATCTTCCAATGAGAATTGAGATAAATTCTACTCTAAAATTTGCATGATTTAAGGATTATTTATTCCTTAATTCTTAATGGATATAATTCAGTAAGTTTCTATATTGATGACCGTGTGGTTTCAGTATACTTTAAGGATTTATAATCACTCTTTTTCCCTAATAAAACACATTTTAAGAGCATTACACAATGGTTTTGCTGTGGGATTCGAGTTCTTTGGTGGAATTTACTGCTCTTTTTTTGTAAAGCATCCTGAAAAAAAAAAATCTTAATGTATATAATTCAAAAAGTGTCTATATTGATGACCATGTGGTTTCAGTATACTTAAGGGTTTCAGAATTGGAGAAAACCCTTTTCTAAGACTGTCAGTTCTTTTGATGGATGCTGGGAGAAGAATATTTCTTGAACTCTCTTTGGGAAAAAAGAGTGGTTTTCAAGGTTTCTCTATCAGTATTAAAAGCACAAGATCTGCTGTCACCAAAGTTCCCACCTTCAAAACTTCAGCAGGTGAAAGCAGGTGGCTGCTTATGGCAGCAGTAGAGAGAAATTGGAGAGATGAAGGAGCACAAGACGACAAAAGATCCCCATGAAGCTGATGAACAGGGCTCAGAGCTCAGCTGCTGCCAGCCAGGGCCAACAGTCCTTGGTAAACACAATTTTCACAGGCTAAGTGTTCAGCTGTTCTTTAAAGGCTCCTTCCTTTTATTTCCCATTCCCCTGCAAACGGTTTCTTCCAGCAATTCTGGAAGTTTTGCTATGAGAAGGACCTGATAATTCAGTTTTAATACAAATTAAGCAGCCACTTCTTGACTGACAAGGGCAACAGGTCTAAAATGGTGAGCCCAAAGCACCTTTTCCCTGCTTATCAATTCTGTTCCATCTTCATCCTTATATTTCCATGTTCCTTCTCTTTGTCTCTCTGCTGCATTTTGCTCATCGTGGGGAATAGAGATGTTTTTCATATAGTGGACTATTGTAGATGAGTTTTCCATAATAAAACAGTTCTCGAGCTCACCATTCTCCACAGAATTTTAAATGAAATATCCCTGATTTGAAGACAGAATGATCAATCTGAATCAGATCCCAGACATTCAAGCTTCAGAGCAGAAAACATAAAAAAATAATTAAATATTTAGCATGAGTTATACAATATTAAAACCCAAGGAGACTCCAAGTCAGAGGAATGATATTTACAAAGCATTCTTGATTTTGACACAAAAAAAATGTTTAACCTGTTAACAAAAACATTCCTCAAATAAACCCACAAGTTCCTGGACCTAACTTCCTAACTTTTTGTAGATGTAGCTTTAAAATATTAATACATACCACTTAAAACTTCTGACTTGCATTTTTAATAATAAAACTTTTTTATACCAAAAATATGTGACAGCCCTTGCAGGGCTGTTTTCAGCCCAGTGGGAGCCCCAGTCCTCCTGTACCCAGAAATTTCCTGCCCTGTGCAGGAGAGGAGGAGAAACCTTCCAGAAACAGAGAATTTAGGACCTCAGTTAATCCTCCTCTTACTTGGCCTGAATATAAGAACCTTTTGCACACCCTACAAATGTAAAATGGTTGAGCACACGAAGTGAGCTGTAGAAATTAGGCATAAATCCATAAGGTTTTCTATTTGGTAAATTGTTTTCCAGAAGATTTTAAGTCTCCTAAATTTCCAGGGATTAGAAATGCTGATCGGCCTGTAAAAGTCAACAAATTGGATAGATGCAGGTGATTTATGTGGCAAACAGGTATTATTTCTTGTGTATTTTTAAGGAAAAGAGACAGTTTTGGAATGTAATCTTGTAGTTCAAGATTACATGTAGTTCAATGGAATCTTGCTGTAGTCCTTTGTAAAGTAATTTAAACACAAGTAATCTCAAGGGCTTGTTTTTTACAGGGTATTGACAAACATGACTAATCCATGGTGCCATAATTTACTGAGGGATAAGTGCTCCTTTACAGAGATTAAAAAAAAAAAAACCAAACCCAAAACAGCAACACAAAAACACAAAAAAAAAATTTAGTAATTTTTCCCCTTTAAAAGATATTAGCTTCCTTCAGTTTTTGTTTTATTTTCCGTGTTTTAAAACTTTTGAAGGACTAGTTATGTGGCTTTCAGGAAAGTATTTTTGCAACAGGTAAGGCTATTTGACACTGTTAATATTTGCACTGTTCTAGCCCTCTTCATATTCTTATTTATGCATTGAATGTTGGGCAGTAATTTAAAAATTATTGTAGCAAGATTAGAAATTACACAAGGAAAGTGGCAGGCAGGAATAAGAAGAGAACCAAATAGAAACCTGATTACTCCAGGTATTACCATTGGGATTGTATAATTAAGTGCATTCCTCATTTCATGACAAAATTCAATGAGAACTATAACTGCATTATTTTTCAGTCTGCAGCCCCCCCCTTTTTTTTTAAATTCCAATTTCCATATTGATCTCCTCAGTCCTCAGAAGGGTTTTGGGGCAAGATGAGTTCTTGCATGTTTGATTAGGTTGAAAACAATCTGATTTGTGATTTTTCCATATCTCTCCAGTTCAGCGAGGCACTGTGTGAGACACCTTCGTGCACAACAAGATTCAGCAACGGGCAGCACTGTGGGCTTGCAGACATCACAAAATCCTGGTGAATTTGTGGGGGTGGGAAGTGATGGGTTTGTTCATTAGAAGCTCTGAAGTAGGAATATAAACTGTGCTACCCAAACATTTTGCTTTTCAGCTGCATAAAGAAAGCCTTGACTGGTCCCAACTCAGTGGCACCCTAAATACCAAGAAGTTTTTCCTCTGATTAATGGAGATTCCTCACAAGATATGACTGCAGTGGTAATTAATCCTGTTGAGTGTTTGCTGCTGATACCCATCAGCGTCAATGGCCTGCCAAAGGCATTCACAGCAAGGGATCAACCACAGACAGCTGCTTTAAAAAGGAAAAGTTTATCTTGTTATAGCTGAAATAACAATGCTTATGTGTCCTAGGGCACTGAACATTCCTCACCATGCAACTTCTCAAAAGAAAAAATTACCACGATGCTTTTTTTGCTGTAGGAAAAACTGTGTCACAGGAAGATGAAGAAGCTCATCCAGGTCACCCAAGAAATTGGTGGCACAGCTAGGAAAAATGTGTTTGTTATGTCCCAGTCTGATGCCCTGTGATCCTCAAATAAAAGGATTCACAAACAGCAGGAAGCTTCATAGCAAAACCTCCTCATTAACTGAGACGTTGTGGATCTCACATCAACCCTTCTTTGAAAATCAGGGTTTAGCTGCGAGTTACCAGTGTTTCCCATAAAAGTGCTTGTAACACTGAAACCACTTACAGCTACTGGGAGACAAAGCTCGTCTGTCAAAAGAAAATCCTCATTATTAAAGTATGAGAATCCTGGCTCTTCTACAAAGCCTTTATGTGGCACCAAACACTTCTTGCTGCTTGTGATAATTTTGCCTTCGAGAAGAATGAAGATTTCTAACATGGGCTCACATCAGTGCAGTTACTGCAAGGAGGAATTTGGTCCCTCCTTTGCTCCCTTAACAGCAGTGAAGAAAACAGGTGCAGTGAGAAGAAACAGATGCAAAAGACCCGTGAAAGCAGAACCAGCTGTTGCAGGTGTGCTGGTGTTTGCACATCTGGTGGAGGTGGCTCTGATGCTCTGCACAGACTGGGATGTGGATGCTCTGGCCCATCCCTCTCCCTGTGGAAAGGATGGTTCCTGGAAGCAGCATTTGATTCATTTGCTCCTGGCTCACCAAAACACAGCCTACGTGTTAATATTTATCATATTAATTAATGTCAGGTTGATACTCTGCTACAGAAGTAAAACAGCAGCAGATCAATTATTTCAGTGAAAAATTGTTGCCTTTTCAAACAAAGCTTCCAAATTTTCACAACAGCCACTGGTGTGAAACTTGAGGCATTTGCATTTTTAATTTCCCCTTGCCCTGACTGGTTTTAATTAACAAAAATTGCGGTGGCAATGATTGGCACAGATAGATGCTGAAACTAATTACTGAGATGGCATGAGTTAAGGTTTAAAATGTAGATTTAATTTTGGAAAAGAGCAAAATAAATAAAAATCAGCTCTAGAGCCCTTATAAAGATTACAGATTGCAGCAGTGAGCTGACCTGTCTCTTACAGAAAAGGGGATTTTGTCAGCATATTTGCATGCAGTGCTCTGCCATATTTACTGAAGCCTTTCCCAAAGGCAGTTTCTTATACATTTGTTATTCTTCTCCATCTCTTTGATTAAACAATTGAGCCCCCTTGTAGCTTTTCTATTTTTACATATTTTGATCCATTTGGTCACTGTAGGGACATGTTTTCAAAGCTGTCTCGAAGCACGCAAAGACTTCTGATTGCACCTCCTGCTGTCCTCAAAGGCAGTGACATCTCATAATTAACAAACAGCTCTGAGTCTATTAAAAATGTATTCCCACAATTTCATGGTTGAGGAAAAAAAAAGATTTAGAAATTAGCTTGACTTGGGTTTTGTTGTGTTTTATTGCTGTTGGGTTTTATATGGTAGGTCTTCTAAAAGTCGAAGAATAATGAAAGAAATATCAGAAACTTGGAGCAAAGCAGAAATGGAAAGAAAAATAAGAGAGAAAGGACTAGAGAATGAAATTTCAGCCCCATCTAGTAGTGATAAATCAAAGGTTTCTAAAAACCTAGGGTGAATATGTCTGTTGTTTTCCCTGCTCTATTTTACACATAAAGTCAGCAAGTGGTTGACCATCTTCCTGTGTAATTGATGGCAATTATTTCAGTAAAAATCCTGTTTTGTGGACTATCCAAGTGTAACTATTCCTTAATATCTTAGAGTTGAAAAATTTGGTTATTAGGAGTCTCTTCCCTTTGTTGAGTTTCAGTACATATTCCACTTTATATTTCATAACACATGCTATAACACAGTAATTTTATATTCATGAGTTTTTATTCATTTTCTGTGTTCCGCAGGTAACTTATTTGGTAAGGTTCCTTTTAACTTAGGTTTTTAAATAGCTGCTTTTTTAAAAGGCAAACAGCAATTTCACCGAATTGCTCCTGTTCCTCCCACAGGTTTGAAGTCCAAGAGGGAGGATGGGATCTGCTCTGTCTCCTTCTCAAGTCACAGAACTCAGTTCCCTCAGGCTAGAGATCAAATAGGCTCAAGTCAGAAAAATGGACACTCCAGATTTCATTTTGAATGCAAATTAAACATCTTTGAGCAAACCAGAAGAGAGTTTTCTTGAAAATGATGGAAAAGTAGCCAGCATGGGCTTCAGGGCATGAATTATTTCAGGCAATCTCATTCTAATATTGTCCAAAGCACCTACAGACCCTGGAGTGTGCAAGAAGTAAAATTGTAGGAAGAAAGGCATGTCCTGTCACCAAAGAGATCAGGCAGAGGAAACAACCAGCAGCTCACTGTAACAATACCTTGCAAGCTCTTTATTAATATTACTGTTGTGATAATGATGCACATGATGGGTGTTTTCAGCCAGAGAGGATTTGATGCGCTGGTACTTACATAGTGTAAAATGATGCTCCTCTTCTAAAATGCACGCAGCTCTGCTGAGTCATGGGAGGTGTAAACCAGCTGGTTGTTGTGAAAGTGGAGAAGAGAAACCATGGTGGTGTTTCAGCAGACAGAATTTGGGGGATTTTAGGGACGCCGGGTTTAAGATTCCAGTATGGGCAAAAAGTGAAACGCAGCCTTCCCTAACCGCAGCCCCTTGTGGACTTGGCTGGTGTCCCCCACACTTGGTAAATCCAGTTAAACCATTCCCTTGGAGCAGGAAGCAGAGGGAAAGGTGCTGCCCCAGACTCCAAAACTCATTACAATGTATTTCCCCAGGAGTCACTCAGCACATTTTCGCTTCAGGAAGGGGCTGCGAATGCCTCACTCTGCCAGGCAAGCAGCACTTTTGGGATGGGAACAGTCTTTAAGTAGGGATATTTTTAGCCTTCTCAGTTAGGAGCCTTCTCAGTTACTCTAGTTAGGCACCACTGGAGAACTGCAAGAAATCTTGAGCTTCCTAAGCTTGTCTATCTTTAAAAATACATATCTTTTTACCTGGAAAGCAAACCCCTTTCAAGGGCATTTGCTCAATGAGACATTTTCTCCCCTGCATCTTCTCCTCTGCAAGCAGAGCTCAAGATGCTACTGAAGATTACAGCCAACCCTCTCACCTCCTTTAAATAAAAACCTGAATTTCCCACTGTCGTGAGATACAGCAGAGACTTGTACCATTCACCCCTTGACTCGACCAGAATAAAAACTCTCCTTTTGTTTTCCAAGTGTTCCCAAACTTCCTTAATTCCCTGGAAGAATCCCCTGTGGAATAGCACTCATGCTTGTCTTGTCATTCCTTAAGCACCTGCAATGAGGACAGACATCAGCTGGATTATATTTTTAGATAAACCTTACTAAAACCCTGATGTTTACTCTAAGATTAATTTCAGATTAATTTCTTGAATTGTCCTTCCTTACTGGCTTTCTTAGGGATACAGGTGTGCTCACCAGTGCAAACACTGCCCTTGTCTCCACTTACATTGTGTAAAATGTTTTAAATTTTACCACAGAGCCGGAAATCGTGTCTGGCTGGCAAATTTAGTTGAAACATCCAAGTTTTCTTCCAAGAACCCAGTTCTCTCCTCAGACTGCTGAAATTGGATTACACCAAGGAATAAATTATAGAAGGTGCTAAGAACTGCCAACAGACAGCACCAAAACCTTACAAGACTCTTCTCTTACAGATGAAGGTCTGAAATTCCTCCAAAACAGTAAATAAAACCAGGATTCTTACTGCAGGTTTTTAAACATCTTGGAAAACTGACTCAATTTCAAGGTTCTTAGAGATGTTTTGCACTGCAAATACATTTATTACTATACCTGAGGAGTAGTTGCTCCCAAGTTGCCCTCAGAAGAAATCCACTCAGACACATTGTTGGTAGAATACAGAATTTTGGTTAAGGAGCTAAGTTGACCTTAATTTCAGCACATTGCTATATAGCTCACTGAGTTTGCTTTAATATGCTAATAGAAATTCAGCTGGTGCACAATGCTGTTGTTGTGATTTTCAAACAAATTCAGGTATAAAGTTTATAACAGCGTATTAATTCCCAGTCCATGTAATGTCCTGCACTAAAAAAGGGGAGGATGGAAGTGTTCAGAACTGCTGCTTTTCATTCAGCACAGGTCTCCTGCAGGACCATGACTTTGTCCAGCTCAGGGCTGTCAGCCCTGGCAGGGATTACAGCCCAAGCAAACCTTGCAGGTGAAGCTGGCCACGGTCCCACTGATGGCTGTGCTGGCACAGGATGCACCCAGATGAGTTTGTTCCTCTGTTATCTTCTCCTCCACCCTTTGCTACCAATTCAGAGCAGCTGTCTGAGTTAAGTGCTGGAATCCACACCTGACTCCCGAGTTCAAATGACCTGATTTCCCCTCAAATTAGAAGATGCTGATTTGCTTAATGCCTTCGGGAAACAGACTGTCCTGTCTAAGTACACACACTGGGTATTTATAGGTCTTCAATACACAAGGCTGAAAAACGTCAGCTTCTTTCCTTGGCTGAAAACTGGGTTAATGATGAGAAACATCTGCCAGTCTGGAGGTTCAGTAGTCCTGGCCATGTGGCAAGCATCTCAACTAAGTAATAAAATCCAAGAACTTGAATTAGGACGAGCACTACGAACAGAAGTTATTTGCTTATAACAAGGCTGTCAAGAAACATCCTCTCTTTTTGTTTCTGAGATGAGCTGCTCAAAGTCTCAGCACATGATTTGTCTGCTGCACTGAGGGCAGGAGACTCTGGAAAGGCAATGGTGCAGGGAACAGTGACAGCACACAGTCCCTTACCCAAGGCCTGTGCAAACAGGGAACAGATGAGAGAGAAGATGATGCTGATTAATTTTTCATGAACAACAATACACACTCTACACAGGGGTGGCCATATGAAGCCCCCATCTCCATTTCCTCTCCTGCAAACAGCTCAAGGAACAGCTCTCTCAACTGACAACTCCAAAACCCCAGCATTTTGTTCTATACGGGGTGAGAAACAATGTGCAAATAAATCTGTAAGTTCTCTAGAAATGCTTCTTTGTAGGGCATCATCCATAAACATGAATCCACAATCATGAACTCCTTTGCAGAAGGGATAACATCAGAAAAAAGACTAACAGGTGAAAATACAGTTCAGATTATTGGCTAAAGCCCATGGGTGTCTCGACTTTGTATCCATTGTGATTTCATCTCAATTTGAATATTGAAGAGAAGTCTATTTTGAAAATCAAGCAGCAGATTCTGATTTCTGAAACAATTCAGAGTCAAACTGAGTAGAAACTTTTTTTATGCTTAAGTATTTTATTTTATTCTACTGTCTAGGCAGAAATTCATGGGGAAGGCTGGGAGGTGGGGGGGATTTGCTACAGCTGACATTGCTGTATAAAATCTGCCTCGGGGCTCCTTGTGGTGCCTGAAATGGTATCAGACATGCAGGAGCTGCTCTAATGCTCAGTGTTTTCCAGGGATGCTGCACCAGTGCCATTCTGTGCTATTAACAACTGGAGCAAACGTTAACCAGCTCATTGGGAGTACCCTTTCTTTAAATAATGAAAGGAACTCTTACATCCACTGTAACAGTCCCAAGGAGTGAGTAATTAATTTGTATCTTTTCCACTATGAATCATAACCTCCCTATAACAAAATGTAATAGGATTGAACTTAGTTCTTTGATAAAAATGTACATTATTGGTACAAAGATGCTAAATCTTCAGTTTGCAGAATTGGTTGGGAGATTTTTTTAATCTGATACAGTTGCTGTTGAAACAAATTGTAGTCCCAAGGGGTTGCAAAGTGAAAAAAATAATTAAAAATTAGCATAATGATTTCACTAGAGGGCTATCATAGTTTGGATGTTTATTCCTTTTCTATTTAATTTCCTCCTTATCAGGGACACGATACACACACCTTTCTGAAATATGGAAAGAGAAAGGGGCAATTTTGCAAGAACAGTAAATCACTCATGATAGGAAGTTTTCTATCTTGATGCTATGGGCAAAATTAGGGGTAGTGGGAAACAAAGACCCATGTGAGTAAAATTAAAACTATTTTCCACCGCCAGAAGGACACTTACAAAGCTTTGTCACACGGATGATTACTCTGGCAGCATTTTAATTGCATCTGTTATCTGTGGGCGTGGGCAGCCCAGTGAAACCCATCTGAGAGCTGCATGGATGTGTCTTCATTAACTGATGACATTAAGCTAATGATAAAATAATGCTCTGTGCAGGACTAATGTTTTTACTGTAACGTAATAAGCCATGAAGAGTGTGTTTTGGATTGCTTTGGCATTTCCTTTAAATAATTCCTAAAGCTGATTTTTGCGAGGCTGTTTTCTTCTCCCAGGGTGTCCAACAGAAGGAAACACCGCAGCAGGTGGCCTTTGCAGCATGCAGTGAACTGTGCTTTGATGAAGAGCTCTCTGTGATGACATTTTTGGTTGTAAACCTCACCCATTTTTCAGGCCTGAAGGGACCTTCCCACACCAGTTAAGCCTGGACTTTTACAAGCTGAAGTAGAGCTGCACCCTGTGAGAAGCTGAGTGTCAGCAATTTCATGAGTGATGAGACCACAAAGCTTTGATGGCATCGTGGGGCCGTGGATAGTTACGGAAAAATCAGAGTGCACTCCAGAAACATGACAGTCACACTACCAAACCCCTCAACTTTGCCCAGCACTCCCAGAGCCTAAAGCTGAAGCCTTTCCTGCCTCCCTCTGAAGTGAAGGAAGGCCAAGTAGTGAGGCAAGATGCAAGGACTGAGATAAAACCTCAGCTGGGCAGGGAGTAACCTCCTCATCTTCAGTGTCTGCACATCTCCCAGCCCCCAAGCTCTTAATGCACTCTGCCAAAGCTTTCCTGGTTTTCCTAATCCAACAGCCCCCCACCTGTCTCTTCCTTATCCAGCTACACAAAATGTGTCACTGTAGCTGCCTTCCATCATTTCCTCAGCCCACTTAGCAGAGCAGTCTGGCCCAGGCTAAATCCTTTCACACACCCAAGTCTGACTTGCTGCAGGCTCAGCCCGTTTCAGGGTAATTTTCTACAAAATATTTCATTTGCTAACTTAGGTAGACCTCCTTCCCTTGGATGTCCTGCCTGTGAGATTTAGAAAGGGTTCATTATTAGAGCTGGATAGAATAAAACAAATAAAGTGTTTTCTGTGATGGAAGGCACACAAAACAATGAATTGTTCATATATCCTTCACAAGACTCACAACACACTGCACACAGCAAACAATTAACACCTAAAAACAGTAGCTGCATTTTTTTAGGTAGCCTAAGTCCTTTAAATGCATTCCCTGTTGGAAAGGAGTCCGTGATTACATGAATTAACCTCTATTTTAAAAAGTAACTGAGTTATTCAGACATGAAAATTCTGGGGTGGTTCAACAAGACAACGAACAAACAGTTTGGGACACCCAGAGGCATTCAAGCAAAACCAGCCTGTTTTAGATCCTGCTCAGGTTCTGTTGCCTCAGTGAGCTCAGTGAGCCAGAGGATGCTCCCAGCTGCCACATGGAAAAGTTTTTAGACCCCACACTTTCAGCAAAGTACAACAGGTTGTTGCCATCCACTCCTAAGGGTAGTTTCTCTAATTACATGCCAGAGAAAGATGTAATAATGACAGAGAATTTGGTAGCAGATATTTATTCCTGTTCCATAGCTTGTAGGAAATCTTAAGTTCAGTATGAAGAATTTCCATCCAGTAATAGGCTCCATATTGGTATTTTCATAGGCTTGTTATTCAAACACACTGTTTGGAAAGATGATTTATTGCAGGCCAGCATTTCCTTATTCTTATTATTTGTGATGTGACTTGTTATTACCCACACTTAAGTGAAACATCTGCTCACACAGCTCTGCTACATCTCTTACAGAAACATTAACTTTTCCAGGCAAAGCCAGAGCATATCAGAAAAGGAATCTCACTGCCTTTGCTTCAAATCACTGGGGTGATGAGGGACATGAACTATTTTACATTTTGTCTCGGGAGAGTTATAAATAATGAATCATCTAGCAGTGATCCTCAGGGTCACTGAATGTCACTATTTAAGTCTTCACCTATAGGATGATGGCAAACTCCAATTATTCTTCCTGTGTATTCCCTCTCTCTCACACACCACCACCAGAAATTCAGCTTTTGCCTTAATAATTGCAATCATCCTTCCACATATAATTCTGCTTTTTTTCCACAGAGATTTTTCTCCATGCTTTGGTTGTGACTGACTGGATATTCAGGGCCTTTTTCCTCGAGACTCCTTGTTAATCCCTAAAGGCATTCTCTAGTTTCCTTTCATCTGCTACCACTTCTTTGATGTTGGGGGCTCTTTTCTTTATCTCTCTTGAAGCTTACAGGCCAAATTTTCAGAATTAAAGCTGAAACTGCAAAGGGCAGAATGGAATAAAGATATACATTGTTAACTTGGACCATGCTGGAGCATAAAATAAAATATAACATCTCAGCCAAGTAAAAATGCACTGCAGAGCAGGAGAACAGAAAATAGCCTAAGTAGCTGAAATCAGACATTGCTTAAACACTGGGTTTTCTGTGAGCCACACAAAGTATGAGCTGCCTCAAAGTTGTTTGTTTTTTTTTTAAATAGCCCCTCTGTAGTGTAATGCAGCTAAAGGAAATTTATACACTCCTTGTTATCGATCAGAATCCATAAAAAAAATAATCAAGAGCAGAGGTGTGGAAGAAATGAAGTCCCACAAGTAAAAGACACTCAGGAGGGGTGCAGGAAAGCCTGGAGAAGGAGAACTCCTTGGAGCAGCAGCAGCTGTAGGAGGCACCTCTTGATATTTGCCCTTCAGTCCCCAGGTTTTTGAATATTCCCAAAAAAGCTGCCTTTTTATACAGTCTGGAAACCTGTATTTATAGCTGTTCTCAGAGAAGTTGATTACTTCTCAGATTCCATGATAAATTGCCTCAGTTAATATCTTTTTTCACAAGAATTACAGTCTTCAATTTAATGGAGTTATAAAAGCATAACTTGAACTCTCCTGATTTCATTGTAAAGCAGGGAGATTTTGAAAGATTTAATAACTGATAATCTGCTCTGCAGAAAGAATGTAAGTGTTCTTCAGATGTTTATTTCCAAGCATGCATGGACTGCAAAACAGGATTATAAAAACATTGAAAAGAATTATAAACTTCCATAAGACAGTGAAAAATATACTTATAGGTTATGGGATTCTGATAAGCATAGTATTACATTTTGTAATATGATGATCATCCTAAAATGAGATGCTATAGCAAAATCAATGCTCACTGCTGTGTTTGCAAGGGTTTCATAGGGAGAAGTAAAGTCTGTGAAGATCCTGACCAGCCCTTGGCAACATCCCTGTGACTGTAATAAATTGCATAAAGGCATTCAGGCAGTAAATTACTCAGAGATTGCTACAGATCCAGCTTCTCCAGAATGTCTCCTGTATTAACACGTAACCTCACAGCGGTATCTCTCATAGAAGGCACTGGACTGTGAGTTTTGCCTTCCTAGGTCTGACTTTTTCTCAAAGCCTGGCTTTATTTTCTGCAGTTTCACAGGGCTAGCACCAGCATGATTCTTTGTATCAATACCAATCTCGTTCCTCTCTTAAGCTAATTATTGAAATCATTAACTGTTAGTACTTAATGAAATTTCTTGGTCCCAGCCACATTAAAAGTCAATATTGTTTGTCAGCCAGGTGAGCACTCAATGCATTCTCTAATTAACAAAGCTCATGCCAGTGATACCTCTGCTGCAATTCTGCTTTCAGTTCAAGCTCAGCCTGTGAGTGTTTACAGACATTATTTTGAACAGAAAAACGTGTTGTTCAAGAACTAGCTTTCACTGGACACTGCTCTTTACACGTCTGTCCATGCAGCCCAACAAACTGAGCTGTTCCACAAGCTCACCCCACATCTGAACTGAAATGATAATGTTGACCTGCCTGTAAAAAACTGAGCAGTCACTATAGAAAGTTTTCCTTTTTCTAGAGGACATTCTTCCACTCTTACTAATTTTCTGGACTATTTAGTCTACATCAACCTCTCCGAAATGGGAAATGTTGATGCATTGCAGTCTAAGTCAGGGAGAATTGGTTTAACAAAAGGTCAGGCTCAAAGGGTACCTGTCAGCTTTCGGTGAGTGATGCCATTAGTGGCCTTTTTCAGAGGGGCTAGATGGCATTAGTGACGCTGCCAATTTGTAATTTTAACAGAACAATCTAAATTCACCTGTAGGGATTCGTTTGATTTTTTATTTCTTGATTTTTTAAGTGCTTCCCCACCCCCCATATGCTCACTTGCTTCCTGACCTTGCGGAAATTAGCACTGGCTGTATCTTTATTTTCTCTTTTAAGAATGTGGTAATACTTATCTAAATGCTGCCTTAACTCTCAGACAAAAGCCTTGATGAGCAGATATCATAAGGGTAGCAATATTAAAAAATAGTCACAAGGCAATATAGAAGCTACATTTTCACCACTGACACAGAAGATTAAGTACGAAACATGCTGAAATACTTGCTAGAGAGCAGTAGAATAATAATCCTGGAAGAAATTGCTGTCCAGAAGAGTTTCACAGGACTGACTAGCACAGAGGACTTTCAGATCCCACTACATTTCATTGTCAGAACCAGCAAATTTTAAAATTACTGCAAGTTTAATCCCCAAATGTTGTGTTTGAAGGTGTTTACAGTAATTTTCACCGAAGTTGGCAAAGAGGGGAAAAAAAAGGGCACCATAGATTTTCTTCCTGTTTACCTGATTGTAAATGGACTTTTTGTGCAATTTTAGCCCCGTTACATTCAATATAACAGCGAACCTCCCAGTGGGATGCACAACTCTGCATTTTTCCATCCTGACTGAAGTCAGGAATACTGGGCACCAAGTATACAGTGATGAGAATGACCAGGTTTGCTCTCCTGTGTACAAGAGTGGCTGAATTTGAACAAGCAGCGTAGGAGGTGTCAAGAGGCTTGAGGACAGAGATTGTCAGACAGCCACAAGCTCAGGATCTCATCAGCCTCTGTCAGTTTTGGAACTGGGCTCACCTGTGGCTAAGCAGGGAATATCTGTGGCAGTTTGTCCTACAGGACAATCTGGCCACGTCAGTAAAGACACAACCATGTCACAGTTTAAATAACAGTGAAGGACAGGCTGATTGAAGCCCCAGTTACACAAAAGAAAGAGAAAAGCCACTCCACCTTGTTCTTTCTCATCACATGAAATATTCACGCAGGTTAACTAAGGAAAGCTGATCGCCAGAACTATTGCACAGCCTAAATTGATATTTATGAAGCGGGTAGAGCACTCTAAAGGAAGAATCTGATCATGACATTTTCAAGGAAAAAAAAAGAAAACAAATCAATCAACCAATATCAGAAATTTTATCCGTTTTCAATACACTGAATGGAAGCCAAAATAACCATGCAATCACTTCTTGGAGATCAGACCAAAAGTGTTCCTTTGATTTTATGGTATCAAGTCTGCATCTGGATTATTAAATTCCCTTTGTTACTCACCAAACCACCCTTATTTATCAGTCTGATTTTACAGCAGCCAGGAGAAACCTGGATTTAACTCCAAGACACACTGTTCTTTTTATAATTAAGAGCAACACACCGAATGATTTCTTCTCCCACACTCTGCACCTGCAACATGATGCTCCAGGCTGTTGGTTAGCAGATCCTCACTGATTTACAAAACGCAGGACAACCGTCATTTTGCCCAAAATTTCCACACTTTGTTTTTCTCTTTTTTTTTTCTCCCTCCAGGATAATTTAGAGCTTTAATCTCATGAATGGCCTGGTCCAGATGTCACACAGGTGTCTCCCTCTGATTGTCTCAGCTTTGAGGCTGACAGAGACAGAGGTGAAGCTTGAGATTGTGAGGATACCAAAGCAACTTTTAGATAGGAAATACTCATTCCTTGTTAGGAAGCATAAACAGAAGGACAGAAGGTAGGAAGAGGAGGTGGAATTCAAAATAATCTTTAGGAATCTTTTAGTTATTGAATGCAGTTTCCAGCCAAGATGACCATGATGCATAATGAAAGAATACTGGAGTTACCCAAGTGTATTTAAAGGAGAAAAGTTAGACAAAACAAAATTAATCACATGGGGAAAACAAAAGGAAAAAAGGGACATCCTAGAGTAAGAAGGTGAGAGAAATAAAAGCTACATGGACAAAAATGTCCTTACTAGAGTGCAGAGAGAAAAAGGGAAGAAATCTAGGCTGGAAGCCTGAAAACAAAAATTCTCATTAAAGAATGAAAAAGAAATACCTGGAAAGAAAAACAACTGTGCAAAGAAGATGAAAAACTCAAGAGAAGTCCATGTACTTGAAAGATTGTGAAGAAATGATGAAATAACAAAGTGTACACGAGACCAAAAATGCCCTGAGGGGAAAATGAGACCAAAAAAGAGAATTGGAAAGTAAACCAACAAAAAAGTGCTCAAGCAGAGGAAAGAATATCAAAAATTTGGATGGGGAGGACAGAGTGTGTTGCACTATATTTTATGGAAGGATGGAGCTTATTTACCACTTTGACTCTCTTCAGACTAAGAAAGTGAGAAACTTTGAAATTGAACTCAATACAAGCAGGTTCCTGGAGCCTCATGATGGACTCTGGTTTTACAAAGACACCATTTCTCCTATTTTATTTCTGTTTTCACACGTTGCCCCTTTCCATGACCTTAAAATCAGCTCGCTGATACTCTCAGTTAGCAAAACTTGCATTTCTTACCTGCCTCCCAGCACCCCTTGCTCTGGCTGTCATTTTACTACCTGCAACTACATTTCTGCCCTTTCAGCAATGAAGTGTATGCATGATTTTATTTTCAAATTAAGGTGTGGAGTGGCTGTAATTAAGCAATAAATAAACAAATAAATAAAAAGCTAAACAAGTCTCAGCTTCCACTGGTGCTAATAAGAAACAAGGTACTACAGTGGTGTTATTCCAAAATCAGATAGTGTTGACTGCAAAAGTCCCATGCAATTGGTTTTGACTACCACACACAGCACCAAGAACATAAGAAAATAATGTGCCTTCAGGTTTAAAAATGTATTTTGTTAATTTTAGTATACTTAACTAGTATATTTTCTAATTTAAAGTATTTTTTGCAGTCTCTTTTGTTCTTCAAGAAAATAAATTAAGAAAATGCAAACAACGATCTGTTCTTTCACAGAGCAATAATGTACAGAGATATGAAGCCTGAAGTAAAGAGCTACAGAAGCACCAAGACAAGGAGGAAGCTGTGTTTTAATTAACAGTCATTGATTATTAACAGCTGATTCTTGACATAAGGAAGATTTTCAGGATACCTTGAATTTAAACATGCTGAAGTCTGGTGGAAGCCAAAATTGACATGAGCAGGTATAGGCATGCTCTGCTGAGGGATTTTATTATCAGGTGCACACAGATTCAGAACTGGAAATACAGTTGTTTGATGACTCATTTACTTGTTAAAATCAATAGCAAAAGAATGCATGAGTTGCTTTATGGCTGCAGCATCCAATGCATCTGAAAAGTGACATAAAGCAGAGCCACACTTCGTGTTCATGCTTGCACAGCAGCCTGTCAGGAGGTGTTTGCCACCTTCACAGCCCTCAGACACACACACACCTCTGCAAGGAGAGATTTTCCACAACTCAGTAATGGAAGTGGTTAGCAACACACCCAAAAATAACTCACAATGATTGTAGACTTGTTATGAATAAGGTTTCTGGGGTTAGGTTTATTCTCCTTTTTTTTTTTTTTTTACCTAGTTTAAATCCATCAAAGCATATAAACTGGTGGATTTGTCTAAAGTATTGTTTATAGGCAATATAAGTTAACTGACTCTTTATCAGGAAATTCTAAATAAGAGGGGGGCAGTCAGGAGAATTTTATGGCAAGGTTAAAGCTCCCAGTCTCTCCTGAATTCCTGAATCTCCTGCAGGCATCTGTTTAAAAAACCAAAAAAGACAATGCATTAAGATGCATGATTAATGTTTTGGTTTATTTATCCTCTAGGTATCTCAGATTTTCCTGTGATGGCTCATTTCCTCCAGGAGAATTCTCCTCTGCACTTCAGACATTCCAGCTCATCTCCAACCCAATGTCCACAGCTCACGTGGGGTGGAAAAGGAGTTCAGCTATGAAGTGTTTCTAGCAGTGCATGGCTCTGTAATCCCAATTACCTCCACAATTCCAATTGGATAAGAAGCAGTGTTTCCTCTGTACTATAATCCCACTCTTCCAGGGTGGCAGAGTGGATTAGTAAATATCCCCTCCCTGAATTTTGGGCAGCAGCACCCCTCCCACACATGGAGGTGCTGGGAGGTGGGGGCACAAGCGTTGCCTCTGGCCTTTCCTTCACTCCCTGGTAGCCCCATGAGAAGGATGCCACGACGTATTTTCCAGAATTCCCATAAAACTCCATTCTCTGATTCAGCTCCAGGGTCTTCCCAGCCTGCACTCTCCCTGGCCCTGCTCTGCTTCAGGCAGCCACAGTGCCCCAGTTCACACACAGCACAGTAAAATTTGAGCATTTCCCATCATTGCTGTCCCTCAGTTCCTTGGCTCTGGAAAGCGATCAACTCATTCCGAGTTAACTTTGATATTTTAATTGCATTTGGAAGATTTCCCTCCCAATGAGCTGACTGTGGCAGTGAAGCCATTCCAATGGCCAATTAATGCATTTACTTGCCCCCTGTCATTATGCAGTAAAATGTGCTTTTCAGAAGAAGTCACATTTCTCTGGATGTCTGGAAATCACTGACAAAGAGCTTTTCCCTTTCCGAACAGCACTGAACAAGCCAAATTCAGTGTTTTGTACTCAGTGCTCGTAACCACCCCAGAGATTTTCAGAATCTTATTTGTCATTGCCTTTCCACAGCTCATTTTCTCCCAGATGCAGCTTTTGTTAATGACAATGAGCTTTCACTTTAAACAAAGGGAGAGCCTCAGTTTTCAGGTACGAATGTGATTCATTACAAGCACAGAAAGCAAGCGCTGGGGCTGTGCATGGATGGGATCCAAGAGCACACACCTCCCTACAGCAAGAGAAAAACACTTGAGACAAAGCCCCATCTCATTATATCAGTCTGAGTTTGAATAGCCGTCCACAAATCGCTGCCTGGGGCTGTTGCACCCTCATTTTGTAACCCTCTGACAAGGACCGTTTGGATTTTTAATGCCTTCCCTATGGAAAGTAATTAAGGTGGATGAAAAACTTTTGTGCTGCAGTGATTCATGGCTTTTCTCTTCCCGCTAATTGTTTTGATTGAAAAGGGAACCTTTGCTGCAGCTCTCAGGACAGTCAGGTATTTTATAGCCCTTTCTGCAGAGGTGCTGTGAGCATTCCTGCCTGCTGGAGAAAGTTCACAGCTGAGGGTTGGGAGGATTTCCATCGCCCTGGGGAGCAGCCATGCGGCAGGGAAGGAAAGCTGCCCTGAGATCCCCTTCTCCTGTCCTACCCATCAATCTCCTGCCACACTCCTGGCTATCTCAGGCAATGTTATTAGAAAAGTTTATACAAGAAACCTTTTGGCCAGCTGAAGAGGTCAAAAACCAGAATAGAACAATCTTTCTTTTGTTGTTTTTAATAATTCACCGCACTTTCCATTCACCTGGCTGTCCTAAAATCTATTAATATGTGCATATTAAATTTTCTAATCGGGGTTTTTCTGCACAGATATGAGGATATTGTTTTCATCCAGCAGCCAATTGAAACTAGTTGTTTGTCTGGCAAAAAACAAAGCTCTTTCCAGAAGGTACTAGAAGGAAACAATTAACAGATGATCTTCCGTGACTGCTCTTGACAACATTGTACACTTCATTATTGTTTGTCATCTCTTGTCCTCGGCACAAAAGCAGACGAAGATTTTCCCAGGAGTAAATCTTTGTCAATATGTGCTGCTACACTGACAGGTTCAAATTAGTGGTTGATGGGAATTACCATAAAACTTGGCATCTTTCCTCTTTGTCACCGAAAATGACATTTAATTGATGAAGGCAGCAGCAGGTGGAATTAAAGCTTGTCTGTTTAACACTCTAGTGATAGATAGCAGAGATTTAGAAAATTAATTCTGAGTTTAGAGAGTAGCTGGTGTAAAAGAACAGATCAGAGCAGCAATTGGGGAGCTTGGGTAATAGAAGGGTCCAGTGTGTTAACTAGAGAGATGGCTGTGAGACAGCAGACTGGAAGGTGAAGAAGACATTGTGGCATTAGAAAAAAATGGAGAAGAAAATCTGACATTCAAATGGAGGAGAACAAGGAAGGGAAAGATGGTTTCAAGAAAAATGAATGGTTTTTTATCCAAACTATTCATATCCTTTTGGTTTACAGGCAGATGTTGGTCAGTATTTTTCACTGGCTAATTTTTTATTTCACAAATAAAAAATTCCTCTGCCCTGAAAGTAGGAGGAAAACTGCTGGAAATCTGTGCTCATTTCCCTCCTGTGCAGTGAGATTTTTCTGTGCCCTTCAGCCAGCCACTTGTGCCAACATTTTCAAATGCAGTTGTCCTAACCAGACCATGACTTTAATGGTCTGTTGAGCACCCAGCATCTACAGCAATAGAGACACTTGCAGCAAGGAAAATGAAACTCATTAAACCTGGAAAACCACTGAAGAAATCTACTTTTCTGAGCTATCTGTTAATAAAGCAGATTAGATGTAGAGCTGTAAACGAACAAACCTGGATCTTTCTTTTATTAGGATTCTTTACTTTGTGTAGTTGTTAAAACCCTGAAGTTTTCCTGAACCTAGGCTTATGAATTGAACAATAAAACTTCAAAAGGAGTTTAAATAGGATTACCCAGGCTAAATCTCAGGCTTTAATGCTCAGCTTTTTCTTGATCCACGTAGAACACTGCCTGTTGATAATGCAGGGCAGATGGTACACAAACCCCCAGCCTCCAAAAAAATCGTGTTAGCACAGCTTCATTTAAGAGGCTGGAAGTGTTTGGTCTGCATTTTAATACCATAAAACTTAATCTGTTTAACATGGCTAGGAGAACAATATTTTCCACTTTACATTCAGAGTAACTTTCCATGACAAACTCTGGGGGAAAGGTTTAAATAAGTCATGAAGAACTGGTCTTTTTTTCCCCCTCTAATTTCTTGCACTTTCCTATTCCACCAGGAACCTCTGCTACAGCATTCCCAGGCAAATCATACACACGTTTTCACCATCCACTGCTTATTTTGTAGGTTCTCAGCTTGGGAGCAAGATTGCCATCACTTGCTCTGTGCAAGGGATTCCTGGAGGATTTGTGGGAATCTAATCTGAGCCACAGCCAGCTCTGCTTAAACCTGATCTAGTGACAAGTGCTGCAAAAGGAATGTAACAATAAAGCTTTTCTGTTTATTTCTTCTAAAGGTATCGAATTATCATGCAGTGAATGTACTTACTCTCTTCTCTGCACGATTTTATCAATTAAACAAACATCCTGCTCATTCTTTCTTTCTCACACATGTACTTCAGACAGACACTGAGCTGTAACATCCCATTTCTGTGACCCTTCAGTTCGACTGAGGATTTTTTCCAACAAATTCTCTCATCCTTCTCACAGGACAATGGAAACACTCCACCCTAAATCAGATTTTTCCCCTTAATACAAAGCATAAACCACTTTGGTTTGCCCTTATTTTTTGGTTTGTATTAAGATGGAGCAACATTGGCCAGTATTTATGAAGATGTCAAAGTGCAGCTTAGGTTTTCACAGGTTTTCAGTTTATTATGCTTAGAAACAGCATAACAAAGTCACATTACCTTCACTTTTAAGTAGGGTTATTAGATAACAGTCAGAAAGGCAGAGACTTCCCAGTGAGAAAGGAAATGGAAATGTCTGGTAGGACGATACTGGAAATCAGCACCAGAAGGAAACTGGTGAGGATGCCTGCTGAATCAGCAGGCAGGTTCAAAAGCAGCCAGAGGGAAGCAGGTCCATGAGGGCATGGAGAACTCATTTTCCATCATTTTCCATCCTTCACCCCAGTATTTTATTTGAACTGGCCTACTTGGCCTTACCAAGATTTCAGATGCTTCTGTTGCTAAAATAGCTCTGTAACTCACAATAAAGACCTTGGGGAAACAGTCATTATTACTTTTACATTTGTAAGCTACCTTCTAAAAAGTTACTTTTTATTTATTTATTTATTTATTTTAAGACCCAGGATGTCAGTTTGGCAAGTTCCACCCGTCCAAAAGAAAGGCAGAGTGAAAACAGGATGGAAATCTCTTTGTACCTCCATTGTGGGTTTATTTTTTAACTTCCAAGCAATGGCCAACCCAGCCATCATCTGCTGCCTTGCAGGTAAGGAGCTGCCCAGCTCTGCCCTGCCAGTGGCCCTGGCCAGACCATTAACAGCAGAAATTATTACATGCTCCTCTAACTGATACTTGGCCTCACACCAGAGGAATTCTTATGCCCAGTCATGTGTAAAACTCATAATATTAGACAGATTTAACTTTATTTTGCTTCTAATAAACTGTGTTAACCATTAAGTCCAGTGATGGAAGCCAGCTCTTCTCTCAGCCCACTATTTCTCCATTTTTTCATTTAATCTGTTATCTGTGCTAATATTTTGATTAGAACCAAAACAAGTATGTAATAGCTATTATTATACATTCAACTATAATTGTTCCTGGCTGCCACAGCCAGGATTCAGGATTTTGGTGCCCAAGATGCTGCGTGCTCTACACAGATGGGATAATTTCTGTGCACCCCCCTGAACCTACAGCTTCATGTGAGGTAAAAGACACACAGAAGAGCTTGGATCATCTGATAGGGTGTGAAATCAGGGGGTCAGCTTCGAGAATCCTAGGGAAAAAGGGTCCAGAAAGGCTGGGGAAACAACAGGAGGAAAATGCAAAGCAAATTGAAACAATTAATGAGCCCCTTCCTGACCAAGCTGAGCTGGCTGGTGGCTCAGGGACTGTGCAGGAGGTTGGGATCTCTGCCATGGCGCTGTTCAGTCACAGAATTATCCTTCACACCCAAATCTGCAGCAGCTGTAAACCCACACGTTTCCACTGGAGTGGGCAGAGCAATCCTTTGAACCTGCCCAGGGTCTGCTCTCCATGGCTCCACCTGCACTCTGGGGAAATACACTCAGAGCCACCAATAATCAGTGGCAGGGCTTGGCTTGCTTGTTAATCAAATAATGCTGCCCCCATTAAGCTGGATTGTTTGTATTTCAGTATAAAGGTTTTATTTTACTTTACTATTTCCCCCATTTTTAGACAATTTTACAGACCTGGCTTTCATTTATTTACAGTCCCTGAACATTTTCCTTTGCCTAGTGAGTTGAAATTATCTCAGCATCCTCTAATGTCTGTGTTCTTCCAGCAACACTCGTTTAGAGGGCACACAAACACTTCCACATGTTGATATTTTGAAATCTGGAGCTAATTACATTAATTTCTATTCAAACAGCCTTATCAAGAGTAAAGCAAGAGGAGGCTGGATTTCCTGGTGTAGCACCCAAAGGTGAGTGTTAAAGACAGGGGGAGACAGCTTTTTTAATTGCTATTTCCCTCTTCAGACATCCTCTGAATACTAAAACAAGCAGGTTGTAGAAAAATGCAATAACTTTTATTGCACTACTTTTATTGCACTAACTGGTGTAATCCAAAAATAAACTGATATATCAAAAAGGAACTGACACATTCTTGGGCACGTAACACTGAGCACAAGGGCAAAGGAGTTGCAGAAAACATGTTCAAGAGTGAAAAACCCACAGAAATAAACCCACAAAACCCCACCCCCCAAACCAAGCAGAGTATTTCCTGGCTCTATTTAATCTCAGACAAATCTGTCACCCACCTGAGCTCACGAGTGACCAACACCCTCACCATACTCAGTGAAAACTAAGATTTTAAACACACATTAAATAGTAACAGTTACAGAGATACTGCACCTCCAGAACTTGAAACATCCACTCACATGCAGAAAAGTTAAGGCTCAATTTACCCAAACTTTTGAAACCCTGGAGATGGGAAGCATCTGTAACCACATATTAAATTTGCTCCAAGGATAAACATATGCAGATAAACTAAAATAATTTTAAAAGATGCTTAACTAGGCTTGGTTTTCCAAGCAGAAAATTAAATCTGCCATTGTTTTCCATTCCTCAGGATTCTTAGAAGAGCTTCATTCCCCATTGAGGAAGTTCATGTTTCCACATTAGCTTTTCCCTGGTTTTCCCCACAGCTTCTGATCTTGTCAAACTCCACCATGTTCAGCATCTGCTGAATTGGTTGCTCAATATGATCTAACAACGAGCAACCCAAAACTTAAAGGATAAAGCAGAATTTCTTGATTTGAAGAAAATGGAGAAAATATTTCTTCATAAGTCCATAGAATTTATATAACGAAAGAAAGAAAATATTTCTCTTTTTTTCTGTTCAGTTCTTACACAACTCACAAGTATAACATTTAAAAATTAATAACCAGCTTATAAAATTTCATTCCCTTTGCCCCGACAGAACTTTTCTTGCCCCCAGAAAATTTACAAGATTCTATAAAAGGAGTTGCAGAAAGGCAGTGTTCTTAAGCTGGCATCAACATACATAATGTTAAACCCACTGAGATTTATTGTTCTTTCTTAACATAGGAGAGAAAAGTTATTTTTTTTAACACATGCAGAGCTCAGCAGAAAGACAAATCCCATCCCTGTTGCTTTCAGATCATGTATATATGGAATTAAAATGAACTTACCTATTTTCTACTGCTGCTTCGAAGTGGTATTAGACACAGCCTCCAAGGAAGCAGGAGGGTGAACTGTTGTGCTGGTTTTGAAATAAGCAACAGTACTAAGGCTATGCAAAAGAACATAATTAAAAATAAAATAAAAGTGACCCAAATCTGAAACATTCTAATTGAAGAAGTAAAACATACACAAACACACACACACAAAAACACCCAAACAACCCATAAAATGGAAAAATAAATACAGTTAAGGACTTTTCATGTGTAAACCATGTCCTTGAAGAGCTCCTTCTAACCCTGCTCCAGGTGCCCTTTGGCACAGGTGGGTTCCCATTGGCTTCAGCTGCCCAATTTTTGGAGCAGCTGTTCCCTGCACTCCACATCAGAGATGTGCCTCTGCTCCAGGGGTTTGGGTCTCATCTGTGGCCTGCACTGGGTTTGTGGCTGAAATCCTGCTGCTGCAGCAGGGAACACTCACACTCACTGTGGATGCGTCAGGAGAACAAGAGACAGTTTTAGAAATTCTGGCAAAGCCACAGAGCTTTAGATGTGTCTGGGTCACCATGAGAAGTTAACTCGATACCGACATTACATTTAATTTAGGAAATATTTGTAATCCAGAGTAGTGTAAAGGTGTAGTGGTCTTACAAAAGAATTGTGGCTATTTAATGACACACAGTAATCGGCAGGTGTTTACTGATGGAATTGTGTGCGTTAGTGCACCTCTCTAGAAAGAACCAAGTCTGGGATCAGCTGGAATTGATCTTGAGGCTGATTTTCCAGAAGGCCTTCCACTAAACATAGTAAAATTTCCATCTCCATTAAAAAAACACAAAAAAAAACCCAAAAAACAAACCATTCTGTGGTTTTCACTTGTACGTGTCATGTGCTTAACCAGTGTACGGCTGCTGCTCCAGGGCACGGGCAGCATCTCCAGAAGCTTTTGTGTTTAACAAACATCCCCCCTCAGCCGCTGCTCTCTGATCCAATTTTCCTCTGCCTCTCTGCCCCCGTGAATGCTGAGTTTCCCAGGATGTGGTTTTTGTCTCTGAGCACGCTGCCCCCCTCACAGAGAGCTCCAACCCACACCTCTGTGTGCAGTGAACGCTCGGGGCTGCAGAGGAAAGGCACACAGCTCTCTGGGACACTTCATCTCATCAGCTCTGCCAGATCTTTACATACCCCGAGTACTTAGCACATATTCATGAAGCTCTTCCAGCTCATTAAGGGTCTGTGATTCCCTCACAACCCAGCAGAAGGAATAGATGTTTTGAAATATCCACTTTCCCTCTTTGCCAGCAGAGTTTGCAGCAGCTTTCTCAGCTTTCCCTGCAATTCCCCTGCTCTATCAGAGTCAAATATTGCTGCAAGCTGTGGTTCTGGGCTATAAGAGCCTCCTCTCACTTCCACCATAAACAGATATTTTTATATCGGTGGCAGTTTGAAAAAGATTAATTGGCGGGAAGAAATGTCTTCTGGGAGGATTGTTTTGCCATCATATTCATTTGTTTGCCATCTCTTTTGTAGCCTGTCCAAAATGAAAGTCCCCCACCGGCAGTACACTTCTGGTGTTAATGCTTGTTTTGTTACTGGTTCTCACAACACTTCCAGAATATTCAGGTTTTTCCCCTGATGAAGTTCTCTGGTCCCACTTGTACAGACTGGTCTGCATCAGCCAGCTCACCAGCAGATCTTAAATCATGCCAGCAATTATTTCATATTTATTTGTTCCTGCTTTTGCCCTCAGCAGGTACCTCCAGAATTGCACCATTTTGTTTCATTTGAGTTAAACGACTCTTCTAAGTTCTTGTGTCATATCCAAGAAAATAGTGTGCTGCATTTTCCTCTGGCTTGTGGGAGGCAGGGAATTAAACAACTTCTTCTCATCAACTGCCTTTATTCTTACATCAGTGACGAATTAACACTGACTGCAGCAGCACAACCCCTTCTGATCTTTTGGAGTTAGAGGGCAGTGAATCTCCATTCCCTCTGAAATAAATGCAGGTTCCTGGGGAATGCAGTCAGGGCTGTCCTGTCTGGCTTCCTGCAGTGATAAACCTTTGGCAGGTGCTGCTGTGGAAGCCTGGCTGCTCCAGCATCCCCGAGGTGAGACTGGGCTTCGTGTCTGCAGGTTTGCTACTTCACACAGACTGCCACCTGAAACCTCTTCCACTGGCAGAGATAAGGAATTACTGCCATTTGGAAAAGAGAAGCAATGAGAAGCTGAGTTTGGGAGGTCTATGTCCACAAACCAGGTGTGCTGGGGTGGGAGTGAATTATTCAGCCACCCACAGTGTTTCAGACACTGGTGGCTCAGATGTGGCTCTACCTCGAGCTGAGCCTGGAGATTTCAAACAGGAGCTGTAGGTCAAGAAAATGAAACAATTCCACATCTAAGCACATGCTGAACTTAAATGTTTGTCTCAAAATCCAGTGCAGCTATTGCCTTGAGCTCAGATCCAGTAGAGCCACGCTCTGGAGGTTTCCTCAACTGGAGGCACATCTATGTGAAAAAAGGAGGAAAAATTATCAAGAAAAGAAAAAGAAGTATTTAAAAATTTCCCACCTGACATAAACTATTATTTTCTTTTTTTTTTTTATATTTTGTTTGGACATGAAAGTGAAGAAAAACTACCCTAAAAATTTGGAAGGATTTACACTGCCGTTGGCAGTGCAGGAAAAATGGTATTTTCATAATTGACCTTGAAATGGGAAAGATGAGAGCTAACTCATTTCATTCCAGCCTATATTTATTCCATCACGTTTGTCAAAATGGGGAGTTAATTTTTCTCTCTCTGGTTGAGGAAACGTCCCAGGTAATCAGCAAATCAGAGACCTCTGTCAGGGAGAAACCCTGAGTTCCTCACATTAAACCAGACCAGGCATTTCTGAAGCCCAAGAGCAACATAGACTGAACACTTGGAAAGGAGAATTTGCTGTTTGGAATTGACTTGTCAATGGTGAGGGGGATGTTATTTTGAAAGAAAATCGATGCAGAGAGATGGCAGTGGAGCTGAACAGTAAACAGTTGGTAAATGAATGCCTGTATGGTCTGAGCCCAAAACCTCCTTGGTATTTTTTTTTTTTCCTAGGAAATGAGACTGCATTTGTATTTAATTTGAATCCTGATTTCCTCAGGTGCCACTCACCCCTGAATAAAAAATCTAGCCTGAAAGCAAAACTACCAACACACGTCATAGCCAGTCAGTCTGACTGGTGAATTCCTCTCTAGGTTCTTACATATTTATGCCAAGGAATTTTCATTAGAATGTTTTGTTATATAGTAAGCAAAATTATAGAAATGTTGCCCTGTGCATTCAACAGAAGTTATTAAAAATATTGTGGTTTTTTTGCAAAGTCTCACAAATTATGCATCACTTTTGAGAAGATTAAAAACGCTCCTGATGCAGGAACCTGGTAGCTGTTAAATTAACTCGGAGACAAAAGGAAAATGTGAGGCATGAAAGAGGGCAGAGAAAACAAAAAGGAAAAGAATCACCAAACCCTCCTTGCAAACTTCAGCAGAGAGAGCTGGTTCACACCCTTCAGTGCCAAATTCGGATCAGTGGTGTGAGCCAAAAGCCTCCCTTGGCTTGTTGCAGCCCCGCTGCCGTGCCAAGCCAGAATTAACGATGCTGTTTGCACGCTGCTCAAATCCCATCAGCTCCGGCTCCCGCGTGCCCGGAATGTCTCATAAAGCATTCCCAGTGTGCCCAGCACGGCTCCAGGAGCTCCTGCTGGGCTTTCCCTGCATCCTGACCAACTCCAGCATCCCCGAGCTGTTCGAGGTGGCTGCTCACAAGCACAGGGGCACAGACGTGTCCATGGAACAGGTGCAAGCAGCGGAAGGTTGGTGTTGGGCTGTTTTCCTTCGGGGAATTGTCATCGTCCTTCTTCCTCTCTGTCGGTGATGCTGAAGCAAAGTCCAGAACATTTCATTAATTATAAAGCTGTGACATTATCAGTTGCTGCAGAACTGCCCAGACTCAACTGGTTTTCTCAAATAGACAAAATGGAGGGTAGAAAACATTTAAATGCAGAAAGTAAAGCAAAAGGGGGCATTTCCTGGAGGAGGTGGCTTGATGCAGGGATTTTAATCCCATATTTAACATCATCTATTGTACTTCCCCCATGCAGTGTCACAGACCAATTGTGAGTTCAAGAGCTGCTTGAAGGAAACACAGTCTGACTTTCAGAAGATCTACCTTGTTGCCTTGCAAGTTGTTTTTTTGCTTCATGAAGGCAGCATCTCTCTATCCAAATATGTAATAATAGTGAAAACAGTTTAGAAAAAGCAGGAAATGAATGTTACATGTGTGTTTTGCAGTTGTGTAACTTACCTAACGTGTTGGCTTTTGAGATTACTTGCTGCAAAGGTGTCCATGACTGGGATTCCTAGGGTTTAGCACAGCACATAATCATTATTCATACTAATATAAGATGTTCTTTAGCTGCCCATTCAGCTTCTCCTCTCTGTGAGGCAGCCTAGAACATGGACACAACCTCACGACTGGTAATAATTAGCTCTGAATTTCATGAAAAATGTCAGAGGCTGAAAGGAGGACTACATTGGGAACCTCAGTATACTGAGCCAGGAGGATGCACTTCGGCATTTTATTAAGGATTGTAACTCAGCTGAAAGACTCCGGCTTTATGGCTTTACATTTCTTCTTTCAGAGGCAGATATTCAACTTTGAATGACTCCAGAATATTCAACCATTTGGTTTTGTGTTTATAAAGCCCAACATCAAGAGAACATGGGCACCTTGATGTATTATTGGAGGCTCAGTAAAAGAATTGGCATGAGGAGAGCTTCTTGTTTCACAAATACATGACAATGGACACACAGTGGGATAGACAAAGCAATATTTTGATATTGCTGTGATGATTAAAAAAACCCCCAAAGCCAAAGATTTAGATGACTGCTTTTATTAAGAGAGATAAAAGTATATTCCTCAAAGGAATTCATTAATGTAGGAAAGCTACTACTGCACACTGAGCTTTAATGGCTCTTGGAGCAAAGAAAGAACCTCCTGTCTGGCACAACTTTAGATAATTTCATCTTTTCAAATAACGATTCTATGATTCTGCTATGAAGAGGAAAAAATATGTTCTTTAAAAAATTTTTTATGTTTCATGTTAATTTCATTCTGTAGCCATCAGGGTTTGAGCTATGTAAATTTAAATGTTTGCTATCAGATAAAGTTCACAGAAGGATAATATTTTGGAAGGTTATGGAATTGTTCAACCAAACTGTGTTTTAGCTCAAAATGGTGTCTCCCAGCTGAGTCCTATTTTAAAACAAAGTTAATCTTCAGATATAATCATTTTGTCATGACACAGACAGCAAGACAGCCTTATTTAGGCTTTCACAGTTAGTTTTTAGTTCACATTATTCACCTTTCCCATTAAAATATAGATCCTGTTTCCAGAATAAACAGTCTGCCTTCCTTCCTTTTTATTATTGATCATAACTTTTGACACCACAGTATATTAAGCCAATGACATTTCGCCCTTGTTCAGTTTTCTTGTTGGCATGAGAATGAAAATGATGATAAAAACCATGGAAAAGAGCCTGGCCATGAGAATTCAAAGGAGCTCACTCTCGTTTGAGTACACAGCACAAAATCTACTCAGAAGAGGAAAATGAGAATATTTAAGGGATAAATGATTCTTCTGATGACCTTGACTACAGGAAGTTGGTACAGTTGAGCTGTAGTGCATACATTCCATTCCGTTATGAAACCTTTAAATAGAAGGAAAATACAGATTCCCCATTTAACAACCCAAAAGAAGGGTTACAGTAAAATCTTTGCTGTTCAGCTCAAACAGGTTGAACACGTATTCAGGTGGAAGAAGCCGAGAAGAATTTCACCCTTAAACTGCATCCTCATAAAGCCCGTTTGATCCTGATCTGTTGAAAGAGGAGAGGTGATAGTGGACACTGACAGTAGAGCCTCTAAATAAATAAATAGATATAGAAAATAAAGATAAAGAAATAAAATGGGTAATTTGACATTTTTCATAGACTTTTTTCTGCTACAAGATATTTGGGATATAAAATTCAAAACTAGTTCAAACTGCTTAGAGTAGCTGGCTAGCAGTGAAAGCTAAGTAACTTTTTCTTGCATGTTTGTTTTCTCCTTTATTTTGGTCTGGTTTGCAGATAGAGGCATTTCAAAATAAGTTTTTGTTACACAAGGGGTGAAAAAAGAGCATTACCATATTCAATTTCCCACAAATGTCTGTTGTAGCAGTAAAAGCAGATGGCACCAGGAACAAATGAACATCAACTCTTCTTGGAGTACGTCTAATGAGAGCAGGTTGGGTTTGATGAAGATAATGACTTTTGAAAATTCATCAATTTTTATGCCACAAAAAGAAATTGCAGCGAACATTTCCTGTAGCGTGTAATCCTTGCATCCAGGCGGAAAGTTAATTTAATGGTCTTTCAAGGGTTGATCTTGTGAAAGGTCTGAGAACCGAGTTCTTGATGAAGAAACTAAAGTCACTCAAAACTTTTTCAGGAGCCTGCTGGCAACTCACACCCCACTGAAGGAGCTGGGTGTGGTCAAAGGCATCGCTGAAGCTCTGCAGTGCCAGGAGCATTTTTTGACCTATTAGCTGGGCATTTATTGCTGATCTTTCTGAAAGACCTACCCTGGGTTAACTTCTGCCCTGGAACTGCTATATTTATGCTAAAAATGCATCACAGGGCTGTAGATTCATGGCCAAGGATAAAGTGATTTCCAGCAATCTGAATTTCAAACATCTGTTTGTATTTGCATATCTCTTTTTGCCCCATAGGGAGCTGAGATTTAACAGCCCATTACCCCGTGGTTCTGAAGGCAGAAAGGGTTGGTAAGGCAGGACAATAAACATTTCTGCACCTGCACCTTGGATGGAATAGCTGTGAAATGTTTCTGCCTGGGAGTCTTGTAGGAATTTCCACAGGACTCTGATTAAATCATTCCTATTTGAAGAACACGTTGCTATGCCTGTGATTTTTAAAGGTTTCACTTATCTTTTCTATTATTTTCCTACATTCAGCTCGAAGGGAGCTTGGATTTTTCATGCTTGACATCTCTCTCTCTCTGTGCCCTGTTGTAAGTGCAGTCGCCTCCCTCTTTGCCTTTTGCTGTGAAATTCCATGATAAAAACCATGAAGGCAGCCCCATACTCATCTCACTTTCATCATTTTGTCACTCTGTGGGATTCCCAGTTCTTCCCCTTGCAACATCCTCCCTAAGGGCTCCAGGAATAAGTGGACATAAAAGCCATTGATAACAAATATAGACATTAAGGCTTTTCCTACAAAATGGTATTCATGTTTCTTCTGCAAACATTAAAAACCAGACACCTGGAGAAAAGAGATAACACAAATATTCTCTGGAAGAGCTTTCTTCCTCCAAGCACTTCTGAGAATTTGCAATTCATATCAAAACTGAGCAGACTTGCAAATTCTTTGTCTGTGGACATGGGCATTAAAGCACAGGTGAATATGGACATTAGGAATCGTCTCAGGTTAATAAACCCACGGTCTCCAGAGAAAGCTGAAACGCAGTCACACCACACTACCTCCAAAATGGCCCAATGACATTGAAGTGACAACATTTAATAGGATTTGGCTGTTAAGATGTAGAAACAGGAACTGGATATTCTGAGGGAGGTCCAGCTTCAGCTCCACAGTCCTAAACAACAACTCATTTTAGGTTAGTTCTGAGTGTTTGTGCAATCAATGAAACTTTGTGAATTGAATTCAATTGTTTCTCAGGGAGCAGGAAAATTAAGTAAAAATCTAACTAACTGCAAATAAAATATTGATACTTTTCCATGTATGCCCAAAGTCTAAGAAGTATTTTGAAGGAGTTCTCCACGCCTCACAAAACTATATAAATATTATTTATGACAGGAATGTTTAGATGCACCTCAAAATTTGGAACTCCTGTAATCTGCGATTTTGGGTTGAAACCAGCGAGGATTGATTTTCAAAATATTGCTCAAGATGGCCTTTTAAATACCAAATAACTAATATATTTGCCAAAGTAATAAGATCAATAAAAGTAAGAGAATTTGTAAAAAAAATACTGAACTCTAACATAGGGTGACATTTATTAGGATTAGAGCTATTATAATGGTGCACCCAGACCTGATGTTCAGGAATAGGGTTTTGCCAATAAGAAAAGAAAAAGAGAGGAAAGAAAGAAGCTTGAAAACATGGAGCCACTTGAGCATTAGTATGAATATATTGAAGAATGCCAATGATTTTTTTCCAGCTGAAGCATACTCATTTCCATATCACTTACTGGGGATGATTACTTAACATTTTAGTTAATATTCAATGTTAATTAGATAGACTGGCAGGAGACACACGGCTCAACATCTTCTGCCTCTTCTCTCTCCTTTATTAAAGCAACTTTGGCCTCACAACAGCAAAGGATTTTGCTACTTAACATTAGTATTATTAAGTATATTAAGCATCATCTCATCAAAGAGACTGTGAATTTTCAAGTGGTTTTCTATTAAGTTTTCTCAACCTCCTCTTCAGTAGTGTAAGTTATTCCATTCTATTCAGTGCAACTTTGCTGGGGAGAGGAGCATCCATCAGGTCGACATCCAAGATGCCAGAAAGATTCAGCCAGAAAGAGTTCTTTGATTTAGACATTTTGCTCCCCTGCTATGAATTTTTTCTTTCTTTCCCTGCTTACAAATCTTTGTATAAGCCATAAAATACTCCACTGATCCCCAGGCTTACACAAGTCTGCTCCTTTTGTAATTTCTAACAGCTGCAACCTCGGCAGCACTGCTGGATTTAATTAACCTGACAAAAGAGACCTCTCCCTCCAGAAGAAGAGCTTTTATCCACTGAAGAAGACTCAAATATTAGGACAGGCCCGTGAATCAGGAAGGCTGAAGTTTACTGGCAGATGCCAGATGCACAGAAAATAAGGAAGGCACTTTGTTTTCCAGGGCCTGGAGTTTAAGCTCGCGTACAACGTGGTCTAGAGGATCTGAGTAAAAAAGGATGACTCTGCTGGGCTGGAACATGCTTGTCTGTAGCCTAGCAGGGGTCATTGGAATATGATATGGCTGGCTGGGATTTTTCACTCTCAGAATTCTGGAACAGCCCACAAAACCTCCACACAACTGGCTGGGAGCCTGTTGCAGGGACCCCCTGGATGTTGCTGCTCCATTCGCTCCTTCTCTGGATACACTCAGTTTTCTTTCTCACGGAAGCAGTGTGGGAAAGCTAACCAGCATTTCCCAAAAATTGACTGATAAAAGGCTCTTTTGTGCAGACATGACCCTGCCACACAAGCATGGCTGTAACAGTGCCACACAGATGAGGCCTGCATGAGGGTTTGTCTGCTCCAGCCCCTGTCAGGGTAACTTTGAAGGCAATAAAGCACGTTAACAGGAGCAGGCATGTAACAGTAAATGAGATATGACAGCATCTCTCCTCTCACTGCAGAGTTCCCTTGGTTATGATCCCTCTGATCCCTTTCTCTTCCCTCTTGTCTAACAAAAATCTGCAGCTGGAAGGTTCAGCGTGTTTATCACCAGCACTTCTAAACCTCAGCTCTCTGGAGCCATGGCTTATAAATGAAAAAATCCTGAGCAACGCTCCAAATGCTGGCTCCAGGCTGCAGCCAGTGCCCCTCGGCCGTGTGGGTTCTGTCAGGGGGAGCTGCCAAATCCCACTGCAGGAGAAGCAGGCTCCAACACCAGCTGTCTGTGTGCCAGGCTCCCCTTTTGCCTGCCCAGCTCAGGATCCCTCCTAGCAAGGCTGGAGTAAAACATCAGAAGCTTTGCAGCTTCAGCCGTGGTGTTTCCTACCTGTCCTTGTGCCCTGGTGGTCAGGTGCTGCTCCTTTGCTTTTGTCCTGCTTTAATCCTGCCTGGATATGCTCACAGTGAGGAGCTGGCTTCCCTTGCAAAAATAATTCTGTTATGCTCAAAAGGAAGCTTTTGGAGACTTCTCCCATAAATCAAGCTTCTCATTCCTGCTCCTGTCCCAAATCACATTCATCTTCCTCTGCCAGCTGTGTGCCCAGTTTCACACAGGGACGGTGTGAAGTGGCTCAGCTGAGCTGGAAGTGAAAGAGGCTCTGGATGGTGGAGAAAACCTGGCAGGGCAGGGCATTATGCACAGGGAAACCTCATCTGACCTCCAAGAGAGTCCCTATAATACCAGGAGGGACTGGGAGGATTTACAGTGATAGAAATTTATGATCCAGTTTCTTCCATAAGTTAACATTGGACCTTTGCCTATGGATGACACACGCATTTATAAATACACAGAAAATAGAAAAGGAGCTCTTTGAGAGCAGTAATACAAGGAAATGCTTAGGAAAACGAAAAAAAAAAGTATTAAAAAAATTATTTTCACCAGTGGTTTGGTGGGGGTTTTTTTGATTGTGTTAAAAGTTTTGAGAGAAAAAAAGTGTTAAAAACTCATCTCCCAAAGACATTCCCAATGATCAGAGAAGAACAGAAAGTTTACCAAGGATAAAAGGACTACTGATAGCTTAATCCAACACTGTCACCTCCCACTATCCAGGCTTTCCTCGCCAGGGCTCATTCATTTCCCAGCACAGCCAGTACAACCAGCACAGCCTTTACGAGCAGGGGTGAACAAACACAGAATTTACCAGCTGACACTGTATAAGGCAGCCTTGAAACCCTTCTCCTGTCTGAGCAGCAGCAGTGCTGCTCCTTTGCTGATGCAGATGTGGCCACAGGCTCTCTGTGCTGGCCACAGGGCTGTGTCTCCACCGTGCTGGGCGTGTAATGTCAGCACAGCAGGTCCTCCACACCACGGGCTTTTCCATTTCCAGCTCAGCTGGCTGCCCGGAATGATTATGTGCTTGAAGTGGATTAGAGAATTTCTATAGTGGGACTGCCAGCGGTAAAGGCAAAAATCTGTAGGCGCACCTACTTCAGTCGCCTCATAAATGAAAAATGTCAGCTGTTCCTTGCCCTGCTCTGAAAGGTGGGGACTGGTACATGGTAAAAATCAGAGCACAAACATGTTCCTTTGCTTTGTTTTAACCAGGATTTTTTTTCCTGTTAAATTTCTGTAAGATTTAAACTGGAATTATTTTAACCTGTAAAGGATATTTCCATTTTCATCCTTTGCAGAAGGTATTGTCTGCACCAGACCCGAATTCACAACAAATGCCTGTCCCTCTGAAATCACATTTTCCAGTAATAATCTGCTCATTAAAATGACTTTGCCATGTATTTTATTCATTCACTGCCTCAGGTCTTTCTGCCCTGTGCCAAAGGAGTGCTGGGAAAGGATTCCATGAGGATACCAAGACCTAAGCAGGATCTCACAACCCCATGAGAAATACACCACAGTCCCAGAGATCTCAGTGTTTTCTTGAAATGCAGCATCTCCCCTCCCCAGTTTGGATTTATCACCCTCCTGGTGTGGACTCAGCTGGGTGCAGACTGTTCCAGACTGGCACTCCATGGTCTGCACCACCTGCCCTGGGAACAGGTTAAAAATAAGGTGTTCAGCTCTGGAGTCAGGTTCTAATTAGAAGCAATCTTCCTCCAGCAGCTGAAATCAGAGAGGACAGGGAGTACTGAATTAACTGGGAAAAAGTGCTTTTGAATCCAGTTTTTAGAAACTCTGCCTGCATTGTGGTTTCTTCCTTCGGCTTCAATTGAGGTATTTTATATTCTATTAGTTCAAAATGTAGACTTCTGGGTCTAAAAGAAACTCAAAGCTTCTATCTGAGCACCATCTCGAGGTCGAGTTCACAGCTAACAATAACCCAGTGAAGTGATAGGGTTTTGAGCCGGTTTGGAAAGAAAAATCAGAAAGAAAATCAAGGTGCTGATGGAGCTTTTCACAAGGCAAGAGTGTAATCACGGAAAGCACACAGTCAAGACATAAAATCACTCCAGATGTGACAGGGTGAACGGCCGGAGTTTGGTAATGAAAACAGAGATTGCACCCGCGATGGAAGCTCATCAGTCACAGAGGGAGAAGTGGCAGCCCGACTGAATATATTCCAGGCTCTCCAGTGAGCTCCACAAATAATGCACACACCAGGAGGATGGAGAGTGAAGGAGGGGTGTCTGTCACCCCCCACTTGTGTTCAGCGCTGGGAGAAGAGGTGGCACACAGGGGAGCAGAAACGATGGGATGAAGTGAAGAGGTGGGGAAGCGATGAGAAGAGCTGAGGGCACATTTTGGTCTGGAGAATGTTGCATGAGGCGCCTCAGCCAGGCACAGCACGGCCTCGCTCACCTGTCAGCAGCAAACTGCCAGCAGCAAACACAGATAAAACACAAGCATCTGCACATGGGTGTAAAAACAAAATTCTCTGCCATTCTGAAGCGCTCCTTCACGAAAAATCCCTTTGATTAAGAAAACTGTCAATATAGCGAGGGACTTTGCCACTTTAGCTGTTTGTGCAGGGGTTTCCTAAGGTCAAAATGCACCGTTTTCTGATTGTTTTTTATTTCTCATGCAAAAGAAATCTCTTTGGTGTTCCATTTCCTGGACTTCGCTAACCTGTTCCCATTATCTTACACATATTGCTTTTCCTGCCCGTGTTGAGGGTTCATAATCACTTTGAAATCTACCTAGCCAGGTAAAAGTGCCGTGGACTGAATTATCTGGTAGAAAAATGTGCTGCATTTTGTGGAGAAAATCCCAAATCTGGGAGCAACATCTTGCCCCACGTGGCTCCCAGGTGAAATAGAACCAAGGCAGGAATGACAATACATCCTACAGAAAACATAGGCTTTTGTTTCCCATTTGGTAATAAAAACCACCTCCTCCTTGCAGCACAGGGATGATTTTTAAGAAACCAGCTGCAGAGGGAAGCTGACGGGCAGCATTCCTCATCCATCACTAGACAGCACCACTGCTGGGAAGTAGCAAATTTCATAATTTCATACTCAGCTCGCCTGTCAGCCTTGAGGGCTTTGCAGGACAGATTTTTTTCTGTTTAGTTTTCCAAGATGTAAAGCAGAAGCAAGGACTCTGAGAGCACCCTGGACCAGCCCATTGTCAGGCTGCATCTGCAGTGAGGCGATAGCACAAAGGAGAAAGCAAAGCCACATCTAATTGTGAGGGGAGCAATGGCCAGGCCAACTGCAGAAAGAGATAAAAATGGGAGCAGAGTGCCCTTTCAAATCAGGGAATCGTTTTATTCAATGTTAATCAGCTGCCTCAATCAACCAAGAAAAAATATTCTGCATAATAGTATTGTAAAATTCCAGATCCTGGCCTTGCAACTTGTTTTGTTTGCTGGTATCTGCAAAGAGCCATGAGCTGGTTTTATTAGAGGAATGTAGGGGATTCACAGATGAACAAATCCCTGCATGCAAATGAGTGTGAGTTTTACTTTACTCATTTCATCTCTAGATGAACACCTCAGCCGTAAAAATGATATCTTATAATAGTTGCATATAATAGCCACTATATAAAAATATTAAAAGCTATATTCTAATGATTAAGTGTAAAAAAGCAGAGGGGTTTTTTTCCATGCATTTCTTTATAAGTTGGATTTCTTCACCTTTTAATGAAAAAACTCTTTGCTTTTGGTGGCTTTTTCTCCTAATTGCCATCTCTGCAGACGGTATCATGGATGGTGCTAACATTTGGGGTTTTTTAAACCTATTATTCATCAAAGATTCTGTAAGAAGACTGCAGTTCACACTTTTATTGAACAGGTCAGGAAGAAAGCAAGCTTTTCTTTGCATAAAAATTTGGGGTTTTCAAGGATAAAGTGCAGCAAGAACGTTTATCATGTTGTATAAAATACGCAGCTGAGCGTTGAGACAACGTGTTTGATAACATTTCTGAGTTGTATTTTTGGATACAAGAATATTAATTTAAACAAAAAAATTCACTTTTGCATAGTATTAATTCAGACTTTAAATTAGATTTATTTGTACTTATTGGATGTACACGAAGTGTGTGGTGTTTTGTCTGCGTGCAAAAAGCAACCCTATGCTTACAATGGGAATAAAGCTGTGTCATCTAAAAAAGAAATAATCACCAAGAAAAAGCCCAAGTTCCCCAAGAAAAATTAAATACTGCATATGAATGCTGAAAAAACTGTGATCTTGACCTGAAATGACACCCAAGTCTGCCTCAGCTTGGAGCTGTGGTACATTTTTCTGCAGGTGAAACCCTTGCTGGGTTTAATATTGCACTTGCTCAGAAAGTCTTGTCACCGCTGCCTGCCTTCCTATCTATCTCGTAAATTATTGCTGATGTTAAGCACTCCTGCTTAATAAGTTCAGGTCAGAAATACAGACTGCAGCCCATCAAGCCCACTGATAAACCCTGAAATGTCAAGGAGAGTGTTCAGGGAGCGAGGGGGGGATGGAGTGAGGACACTGATTAATCAGAAATTATTTACCTGGGCTGCCCGTACCCACCCAGCCTGGATATTTCCTGAGGACACCGATAAAGATTTGCTTACTTTGTGAGCAGAGCAGCTCTGAGCTGCTCTCCTGGGCACTCTGTCAGCTCCCAGACCATATCTGGAGCTATATTGCTGTGCTTAAGGAATACAGGCTTGGAATGCTTCCTTTACAAGAGTACTTTAGCATATTTAATAGGTTAAATGCTCTAAAGAGCATTTAAGAAAGCATTAAGAGAAATAAAACCAATGGCTGGGTTACATTTTAATGAATTTTCTAGATGTGAGTGTCCAGCTGCCAAAAAGAATATTATCTTTCCCCTCAGCTTTGTAAAGATTTCAGGGATGGTTTGTTCTCTCCTGGCCCAGATGTGTTTCACAGCTGCAGAGTGACTGGGGCTGTAATTTGGGGTGTCTGATGTGCAAGGAGCTCGGCTGAGGGGACATCAAGGACCTCTTCCAGCCTTCAGTTCCACGGCATGCCAAAGGTGAGGGATAACACCCATCCGCTGGGATGGCAAGCGGTGGAAACAAAAAGGACAAAATTAATGAAGGGAGCTGAAAGTTGCTCAGAGAAGATGAATCAAAAAATAGCCGGGGAGTTTAGATGGAAGAAGACAGAAAGATAAACTGGAAGATCCCTTAGGATCCCTTCTGTCTGATTTTAAGTGATGTGTCAGCACACCAAACACATTTCAAGATCACAGCAGGAGTTCCCAGTTCCCTCTGTGTGCTCCTCTTTGCACACCTGTCACAGTCACAGGCAACAAACTGTGCATTGTTGGTCAGAGGAGGACTTAAAGATGCTGGTGGCCTTTTCTCTCCAGGATATGAAGAGCTGCTGTATGTCAAAAAATCAACTTTCCTAAACAATATTCCTGACAAATAGTTAATGGAGGTAAGAAGTTTCCCTGCTGATTCACTTCACAATTGAAAAAAAAGAATTGAGAGAAGCGCCAACCCAAATAATAGAAAATTAGGCTCTGCCTGATACCAGGTCTAGGGGTTTTTTTCTAGTTTATTTGTATTCTGTAAGTTGTCACAAGTTTTAATACTGTTTCTCATCCAAGGGTTTCCCATACAATATCATCAGTCTGATGAAGAGGGCTGGCCAGACCCTAATTTCCTGTAAACTTAGGGTAGCTTTGGATTCTTATAAATTAAAAGGAATCTGGTACTCCAAGCAGAGCTGTAAATAATCGGAGCAATGCTAAAGGTCAAAGCGATTTCTTAAATTTCCAATTAAAGCAAGCCAGAAGGAGGAAAAAGTCAAGTGTTCAAGTCCTATATTGGTCATCATTTTTCAGCACTGGTGCAGTGGGTTTCTGATTAGTACATTGCACTGATTCCTTCTTATGCTATTTCAGTCACTGACATGTTGATCATTTATTAATGTGATAATTGTTCAAAAGGCTCTGACAAGGAACAAGAAAAATCAAGGAACATTAATCACACAGTCGATTTTTTAATATACACTGAGTCACAGGCTGTTCTTATCTAGGTCAACAGATATGGGGAGTTGCCAGGAGCTAGTGGAGCTGGGGGAGGGAGGAAGAGGAGGAAGAGGAGGAAGAGGAGGAGGCAGAAAGAAGCAGTGCAAATGTGCTCATGGAGAAGGGGAGTCCATGAGAGTCTTGATCTCTGTCCAAGATGAAGATCTGCTCCACCAGGGTGTCACCAGCCCAGGGATGGTTATATTTTACATTTTAGCAACATTTTTCTTTTTCCCTTCTTCCCCCTATTCCTCAGCTTCCCCTGCAGGCCCTTTTGCTGACCTTTCTGTGTCTCTGTGGACCTGACAGCTCAATTAATCCACAGCACCACACATCAGTGCTAGATATACCTTTAGTGACCTAAACTCTTTGACATCTGTTGGAAGAGCAGGTAAAATGAATCACTGCTCTCTGTGCCCAGTAAATAAGCCTGCACCTTTTTATCACCACCAGTGGGAGTGTTACCCTGTTATTCCAGGCTAACGGGCCACGCTGATCAATCACAGAATTGTTTAGGTTGGAAAAAACCCTTTAAAATAATGAAGGAACTGTTCAAATTCACCCTCACCCACCTGGAGTTGTGTAGTTTTCTTTCTCAGCCACTGTCCTTTTCCAATAAATATATATTTTATTATTAGTCTGTTTGAAAATGCACATCCAGAAGCAAAGAGGTCCCCAAGCCAGTCCACTAATCCTGGGAAAAGCAATCCTGAAATGTTTGCTGAGAGGTTCTGTGCCAGGGTGGCCTGTGGCAGAAATGGACTGGAGGAGATACAGAGGGCAAAGCTGGATTCCTGCTCCACAGACACCAAATCATTATAAACACACTTAAATATATTCTTAAACATTTTGTAAACTTCCCAGAAAATATTTGATACACAGATCTAGATATGAACCATTTTACTCACTTGCCACTCTATAAGCTACTGCTTCAGAATGTTCAGACTCTCCCCTAAATATGATTTTTAGTTACACTGACATCATAACTGGAAAAAAAACCCCAAATCTGGAAACATCTTTGGCTTAAAGCAGGCTTAGATAACAGGTTGTAAAAATAAAAAAGGTGGGGTGGTAATTGCACCTTGGGCAAAGCAACGAGCATTCTGTATTTAGATCTTAACGAATCAAATTGCAGAAAAATCCTTCTTCCTTTCAGAAATAGTAGTTTAGCTGTTTCAGAATTTCAAAATGTGGCTGTTCCTTTGAGATATTTAACCTGAGCTGCCCACATGAAATGAGCAATTACTTTTTTTAGATAGCGTTTCCTTTGACTACTATTCCCTGGCCTTTTTAGTCGGAATCTTTCAAGTATTTTTAATTAAACAAAAAAAACCCTTGGTAATGCTTGGAAAATTAAGGTCCTGGTGGTTTGTTTAATTTAGTCTGAGACTATTTGCTCATGATAAATAAAAATAGCACAGATTATTAAAACACAGGAGGAGACATGAGGGAAAGCAACCAACAAAAAGAGATGTGCAGTGTCTCTGAACTTTAATAAGAAATATTTTGTTGATAAGGACACTGTACTAATCCAGGAGGAATAACAGGGCTCTAGAAAAAGAATTCTACTGCTTTTAATACTGACTTCTGCCTGTGCAAACTCTGCACAAGGAGAGTCCTGGATTAATCTGTGCCTGTGCAGGTGATTTTAGGCACAAGGGGTAGGATGAGGAAAGAGGAGTCATCCTCATGGACTGAGAAATTAGGTCGTAGGCTCGTCCCAGGTTTCACCAGCACAATGGACAAAGAGTATTTCAATCTCATACAGACCCCATTGCAGTATAAAGGGGGGAACTGACCTGTTCCTCTCCTCCCTAACGGAAGGAAAATCAGAAAAGTACGTCCAGGTATTTCCTAGGAAGGGAAAGGAATCATAAAGGTCTATCTGATAGTAAATAACCAGGCAGGGAAGAGATCTGACCAAGTGGGGCAAGTCCATCCTTGCCAGCACAGCTGCTGAGGTGACAGGGGGTGCCTCAGATGAGGCCTGTGGGGGATGGACATGAAAGCCTGGAAAGAAATGGAGCAACGAGGGTCAAGAGGAAGTTTGTGTCGGGGAGCAGAGACAGACTGTTCTCAGAGGTGGCAGTAATCGTACTGGCTGGAGGCAATGGACACCTCTCAAAGCAAGGAAAACTGCTCAGAGGCTGGGCTAAAACTGTTCCCAGTGCGAGTGGTTTAACATGGAACGAAGCCCAGAGAGCCTGTGGAATCCCCAGCCTTTGAAATGCTGAAAGCTTGGCTGGAGGAGCAGCTGAGCTACTGGATTGAGCTTCAAAATGGATCTCACTTCAAAGCTGGCGCTGTCCTGGGCTGGGGGACTGGAGCAGATGTCCTCACGATGTCCATTCCAACCTAAATTTCCCTGTGATACGGATCTGAAAGTGCTCTGAAGCTGCAGGATTTGTCTCCGTGTTTTGGCTGAGCACAAGGGCTGTCTAAGAGCAAAGCCAGTCCCGTTTGAACTCTGCAGAGGTGAAAGATGAAGGCAGCAGCTCAAAGCCAGGCTGAGACAAAGTATTGCCCATAACATGACAACTTTTCAGGGGTAAACACCATCAAACACCAGATGTGCTGCGTTCAGATCCCTAAAACCCAGCTGGTTTCACTGATGGTGAAAAGCTCACACAGTGTTTCACAACAGTGGGATAATGAAGATAATTGGAACAGTGGAATAAATTCCTCATGAACATCCACACCAGCACTCCTTAAAAAAAATGAAGCACCATGTATGTTATAATTAATCATGTTGCATTTTCCTAAATTTGCCCGTTATTTACTTTAAGGTCACAAGTTATTTTAAGAAAAAGCCTTTATCAAAACAATTTCTGTCCGTGATAGAAATACCTGTTCTCTCCAAGAATTATCAGAAGGAGCTGGGAAGAAAGGACAGCTGTAGGGGAAGCAGAGTAGAGGTGCCAGCAGTGCACCCATAATTTGGATCCGAGTCTTTGTTTGGACTCTTTAGTTGAAGCTCATCCCCACCAGATGAGACACTTGTAAATTAAATGTAAATTTTCCATGCATAGCTCTCTGAAATGCTCAAGAATTTAAAAACAAACAAACAAACAAACAAAGTCAGTAAAACATTCCTAGAATTCTGAGGGGTTTTAGTTGATTTGTTTAAGCAGTGGAATGGGCAGAAAATTTTTACATTTCCTTATGGCACCCAAGTGGATTGACAACCATGGGGAGGAGAAGGAAGCCAGAAAGGTAATGAGCTGAGTGATTAAGTTGTAGAAAGCTTCAGAGGGACTGTGTCTATAAACAGATTTTTACTAAAATTCTAACTTTTCAAATTTTATATTCATCAAAAGAAAAAAAAAAAAAAGAAAATGTTACCAAAATCTAATTAGGAAGGGTTATAACCTGATATCTATGAAAACCAAAACAGAATAATGCCACAAGAGAAAGAACCTCCAGAGACGTATTTTAAAGAGTTTCTCTCAGAAACATTAAAAAGTAAACTTAAAATTCAAGCTGATTAAAATGTCCATAGTGAAACTAAATGGCCAGCTAGAACTTAAAAGAAAAAATAAGGGTTTTTTTAAAATATGAACAATCAGTTCATATTTTCTTATACATTCCAATTTACATTTCACTTTTAATGATGGAGGCTTACGAGTGAGTTGGTTTCACGTAAGCATGCAGATATCTGAGAGAGACTTCTGTGAGGCAGGGGAAAAGACTCCTGGATTAGAGAAAGGGCTCTGCCTTATTACTGCTCTATTGGTGAGCATGCCTGCATGCAAAAAAAAAAAAGAATTTGCCACCTTCTCATTGTTAAAGCCACTTAAGCACAAAAGAAACTAATTAAAAATGGAAAGAGTGGCACTTTTTATACCCTCCAGAAGTATTTTCATGAGCTGCACGGTGACTCATGTTTTACAGCACTGGGTAGCTCGATATATGTATTTTTAATGATTTCGAAAGTGCTCATAAAGTAGTGTCCCCATCTTGTAATCGTTCATGCTTGCGTTTTAAAGGAAGCAGAATCCATTATTTCCAAGGGACCATAAAAAGAAACTGGCTTAGAAGTATCTGTAAAGGATCTGTATTGTTATCAATAAAGCCAGAAACTTTTTACCATGATTCCGAGCCACGCGTATTGTCGTGTGAGATATGTTGGGTTTTTTTAATATTCCTGACGCACAGACACCCACAAGACGACTTAACTCACCTAAGAGCAGATTTGTGTGGAGGCCTTGGTCACGAGCAAGCAGCTGAAGCTGAACGAGTCCATCACTCAGACGGGCTGTGACAGCTGTCCAGGAGCAGATGAGAGCCGAGTCACCCATCGCAGGGCGCGGAACTCCACCCGCACAGCTGATGAGTCTCAAGCGATGAGAGGTTTCCAACTCCAGGCCTTGACTCTTTGTCGGAGAGTGGGGTTTCTGCAGGACAGTCGGCCCAGACTCAGCAGTGACGGGGATGATGAGAGCCCTGTTCCCAAGCACAGATGGGCATCTCCAGGCTCCTGGCACCGGTCCCTGGCTGAGCTCCGCGCCTGAGCCCACGCGAGGCTCTGTCGAGGCTGTGGAAAGCTCTTCTGGGCTGTTTATTCACCAGCCAGACAAACGGCGCCTCTTTGATCCACTTTCAGCCATTCCGAGCCGCTGCAGAGGAAAGAAGTGTTTCCCCCACCGGGCTGCAGCCTCCCCTCAGGTGCCTGTGGATTGTTTCCCAAACAGACGGGATAAAGGAGAAGCGAATTACACCTCTCCCCAGGTGACAGGCAAAGCAAGAGGAAAACTGTTCCATGGATTCCCTCGACTTGTTACAGCCTGGAAATCTCAGATCCCGTGTCCCAGATGAGCACCAGCAAAGAGTTTAGTCCTAACAAGCTCCTCTCTTCCGTGGTTTATTCCAACTCCATCATTTTCCTCAAGGACTTAAAAGCATCCAGATATTAAAACCCTGTTATGATTTCATAGAAAAAAAAGAAGCTTGCAGATGCTTCCAGAGGAATAGGAAAAGCAATCCCTATTTCCCATTTTTGAAGGTGTTTAAAGAAGGTATTAATGCAGCATTCATTGATTTATTGGGTCACAGTATGAAACAGCAAATTAATTCTGTATCAGAAAATATTTCTGCTCAGATTAATCCCTTTTCATGCAATGTTTACCAAGAAATATTAAGACCTTTGGAAATATTTGTACGTTGTTTAGACATAGAAGATCATTAGCTACTTTATTAGTCAACAGTGGGAAGAGGAGCTGTAAGAAATATCATGTTGTTACCTAGAGAGAATGCAATGGAAAAACAAATCAAACTTGTGAGATTATTTTAAAACGTTTTCCCACTTAACTTGCACAACTTTATCTTTTTACCTCTTCCCTTCCTCAGAGGTTAGGATAATGAATAAAAATAATAGTATCCTCTCTAAGCCCAGCAAGGCTCCATGCATCCTTTTTTTCCTCCAAATCACTTAAGATAAAACAGAAAATTGTGTCACTGAAGGGCAGCCAGTGAAGGAATATTTATTATTGGATTAAATCACAGGAAAGTTCATCTGCGTTGCCTTATGTAAAAGCAAGATACACTTTGAAGCTCTTAAAATCCAAAGAGAGAAATGGCTGAACACATCCACAGGCAGAGAAAGGGAATATATCCATTGTATAGCACAGAACTAAAAAAAACGGAGCCAGAAAATCAACCAAACCCTCCTTACAGACACTGGGAAACCATTAAGAGCACCAGTTTCTGCAGTTTTGGACAGGATCTTACTATTTATGGAAAGAAAAGCCCAGATTTCCATGAAGAGTAACATGTTTTGCTCCACAGGAATCATTAATCCAAACACCACTGTAGTAAAAGAAAAAAAATCACTGAAAAAAAAATAGAAGAAAATGAAAACCAAAAAAAAAGCGTGAAAAAAAGAAAAGAACAAAAGCTTCTAGAAATTCTCTGAGCAGCTTACCAGCTACATAAATGAACTGTGCATTGAGCAAAACTTCCCCCAGCCTGTCTGCACTTGTCTTCCTTAATACCTCTAATGATCAGCTTCATATTTGGCAGCTTCTTTTCCCTTTGTGCCCCAGGTCCCTCCAGAATCTATCGAGATCTTTGGCGTTCTGTCGTCATGGATCATTTTAACAGTGTTTTCCATGGCTTTCCCTGCTATGCAAGTGTAATATTCTGCATCTGCTGCTACAGAATGAGTTTTCTTTATTCCCCGTGCATTGCCTGTCTCAGAGTGAAGAACTGCCTGATTTCAGGGGTTTCTTTGCATTCTCTCCATCCTCTGTGCTTCATTTTCTCTGAGGCCTTGCCCTCCTACACAGAGGGCTGCCTTCAACTCTGCATCCATATCCTGAAGTTTCAACACCGTCTTTCAGAAATAAAGTTGTAAGTAAAGGATAACTAGCAGGGAAGTGAATGTTCTGTTATTCCTACCATAAATGGGCTTTACTTGCCACTAAAAAAAAGCTCATTTCACTTTAATCCTTCAATACCTCATTTTCTCCACCTTTAAGCAGGATGCAGGAAGGGCAATAATTTGCGGTTCAGAAATAAATTAAGAAGGTTGACACTAACCCATATCATCACTGTGTGAAATATTGTGCCCAAGTCTTAAATACAGAATTTTTCTTTCCTATATAGCAATAATACCCAGCTCTTATGCAGTGTTTTCCACCAGCAGAGTTCAAAGTGATTTATAAAAAAGCAAATAACAACTGAGCCTAGCTTGGTTAGTTTGCTTAAAGGAAAGAGGTTGACATTAAAATGTAACAGTAAGATATTTGAATTTCCACACTTTTCCAAGCTCCTAGGAGTTTTATGTGTGACCAGGATTTGATGAAAGCTCCAGAAACCAGCTTTCTGTGGCTAGAAAGGGCATCGCTAGCAGAGGAAACCATTCACAAGTGCACTTCTTACAAGAAACTTTGTGAATTTGCCCCTCCAACCCTGAAATTTCTTCTCCCTCCATCCCAGGGGCAGCACCCAGCCTGCTCATTTATTCCATTTACCCTGTGCTCATTAACCCCTGCTCCCTACCCAGAGCAAGCAGCTGCTGCCACTGGAAGGGGAATTCTCCCACATCAGTGAGGTCAGACTCCTGAGAATCCCACCAGAATCTCTTCAACTCGTTTCTTGTCCCTACTTACTTATTTTCCTTTTTTGCCCACAGATGTAAATTGCCATCTCTTTCTTGTGCAAAATAAGAGAAAGAAAAGAGCAATTGTTCTTGCTGTTGAGCTGTGTTCTTCATTCCTACCAAGTATTCTGAGCTGAAGTCTGCAAGGAAGGCTCGATATAAAGCAAATTTGCATGCAGTGACACAAAACCTTCCTTGAAGGAGCAGTTGTGGTGCATAAATCAATGGACTCATATCCAAGGTGCAGAGAAATTCCACTAGAGTTTTGTGTATCTTCTTTGCAAAATTGAAGTAGGATCAGATGTGTTCTCCTGTGGTCTTCGGCTCATTGTCCCAAAATTTTCCTTTTGAATCTTCTCTCTCATCTACATGTCTTTGGTATCATGATTAAATGATTAGACTGTAAAACAACTTTTACCCTCCCGTGCATTTACACCCCTCCTTTCACTCGTAAAACACTTTTTGCCTTTTCAAGTAGCATATTTGAGGTGTTTGTGTCCAACTATTCTGGGAGTTACCAACTGAGATACAAAAAAGCTAAAGAAAATAACTTTTTGAAAAACACAGAAGGGAAATCAGATCCTTCACAATAATGTTTTAATAAAAAAATATGTATTTTGGAAGTCACCTCTGGAAATGGATTGTATCTCCATTTTCTGTACTGTAAGGCTAAACATGCCTAATTATTAATTAATAACTGTTCACTGAGTAGCCTCAGTATCATTTTTTTCTGCATACTTGCAGAAACTACCAAACTTGTTATTGAGTCCATGCACATCCTGAAGTATTACGAGATCATGATTACCCAATTTTCCTCCCATTTACTTTTAGTTTTATCCTAAGTGAATATTTTTAGGCTAATCAGTGTCTGTTAAATCAAAGGAGCAATTCCCTCTCTCATCAGCTCACGCAAGCCTTCCCTTTCAGCAGTTAACTGTGCTTATCAGAAGAACCACCTATATTTAATATAAGTTCAGGAATGTTTGTCATTTGAGGACAGAATATGCCAAGAAACTTTTTCTTAACGCATGCAGCATTTAGCAACAAGAACAGAACAACCTCAAATCAAAATACATTCATTTCTTTTACTTTATCGTTTTTCATCTATAAACCTTTGCAATTAAAGAAGCTGCTGGTAGTAGTGTGTTTAAATTATGCCTGAAATTCAGAGATACAGAGATTTTAAGGGTAGAGTGATACATTTTTCATATACACAAGAGAAGATGCAGCCCTTCCATTTTTTCATGGAAAAGATGGAAAAAAATATAAATCATTGTTTGGAAGCTGGTTTGTGAGGGCTTTGAGCATGGCTAAATTCCAGAAATGATGACAAGTGTCAGAGCACTGGGCTCCTGAGGGGCTGTTGACCCCAGCTAACTGAGGAGTCAAATGGAGCTGTGTGACAGGGTGAGTTAGAGACCTGCATCTCTTGGTTCCTCCTCTCCACACCCTGACATCTAAAGGTTTGTGCCAAAAACCCCACAGAAACTGAAGCACATTCGTTCCTGTTTGCTGTCTTGCAGCTGTTCAGGCTTAAAAGGCTCCGTGCCAACCATTATGATATTTGTGCACACTGAAATTATTCAGAGTTTCAGTATTAACTTGTCCCTCCTCTGCAGATGGCAATTTTTCCCCCCACAGCTCCTCGCGGTGCCGTTAAGTTGGTGGCAGCTCTGACTGGAGAGATGATGAGATGAGCAATTGTGTGAGCCCTGTGATAAATCTCCAGCTTCTGCGCTGAGCTGGTGGAATGAACGCAACAAATTTCTGGTGATGGATGTAAACGATGCAAGGAATCCCAGCCTGGAGTGATTGCCTGTAAATCTGCTGAGTGCTCCTGCCTGGGGAGACTCTTCCCAGAGCACGGGGCAGCTGCAGGCTCAGGAGCTGTGGGCTGTGGCCACAAACTCCTGGCATGGCCTCAGGTGAGTCTGCTCACTCTTCTGTACCTAAATTTCAGTCTTTATCTGGTCAAATTAGTAAATGATTAACAAAAGACCCCTCTGCAATCTAAATCAGTGAAAGCCTTTCTTGTACTTGGTCTTCATTTCCATAAACATTTTTAAGAGCTGTTCCCCACTCCCTGGTTAGCTTTGTGCTCCATACACTTGGTTTAGTATTATTTAATATTTATTTTAAAATTAATTTAACTTGTTTGATATTGGGGGCTTTTTTCCTTGGCAAGATAATGACCAAGTATAAACAGAAACACTTTCAGAGAAAAAACAAAATCTGAATGCTTTCCCTTTTCCCTTTCATTAACCTCCTGTGATACAAAACTGCTGCAAACCCACTTGGTGTGATTTCCTGGTGGGACAGAAATGCACCCTTTTCCAAAGGGATTATCTCCATGCTGCCAGGAGAAGGATCCAGACAAGTATTGCCTCTATGCCCGAGTGTCTTTCAGCGTCAGGAAGTGTTTGCTGCAGGAATTTAACCCTGCAGAAGGACCCTTCTCCCCCAGAAGCATCACAGCCTCTGCAGGCTGGAGAAATCAGAATGACACTGCCATTTCTGGACTTACTGAAGTATTTGAGGAAACTCACCAGATCTTGTTTCGTTTCAGATGTGCTGGTGAATATACCATTTATGCCACCGAGCTTGGCTTTGTGAGTAATCTTTTGTCCCTCTCACGGGTTTTAAATTTTTAATCAAATTACCTGACACAAAGCTGCGGCTTATTTTGACAGAGGGATAGGTTGATTCAGTCTTTCAACACAAATGAAGATCAAATCTGTATGTGCAACACAAATCCCAAATCCAATCAGATATTCTGAGCCAGTCTAAATTTCCCATCAACTTCAGGAGCTTCAGGATTTGGCTTTTCTGCATCACTTCCTTCAAAATAAAACATGTAGGTGCAAGGCTTTGAGCTGCCTTAGTCAGATGCTTATTTAAAAAGTGGTTAAAAGTTTGAAAGATCTGTATGACACAGGTTATCAGGATAAAAGCCTAGGAGACAATCTCTAGGAGCTGTTTAAAACAGTTTACATCCAATCACAGTAATTCACATCACACAACTGATGACATGNGACGCGGGGAAAACCCGACACTAGGTAATGGATTTTTTTAAAAAAATTGCTACATTTACCTATACAAGAACTACATCCCTCTTAGATAATGATGAGAGAACAGAACAGTTTCAGACTTCTGTAGATACAGGACAGCAAAAGAATGAAAATCAAGATCTGAAATAAACAAGTTACTACATGAGACTAAAACCTGAAGAATTTTTTTTTAATAGCAAATTTCAAATAAACTATTAGAAATTATTCCTAATTCAAACATCTCTCAGACTGGAAAACTTTACAGAGGAAAAAATACAGACTTTTTTCTGTTAGTATGATGGACAAAGTTAAATATTTAGTGCAGGCCTTTTACAGACTGTAAGAAATTAGAGATGAAAGACTATTAATTAAGTTCAAACCTGCAATAGCCTGAAAATTGAAGGTTTATCTGTTTGTTTTGTACTGGACCCCCTATCTGCAAGCCCAAAAGAGCCGAGGAGGATTTAAGTCTTTGTTTGAACACAAATGTGTCATTAGAAGCAAAATTATCCATTTAGAACATGTAGGCAGAGGCTTCCAAGGGCCTAAATCATGCACTCACCACAGCTCCAGGTGCATTTTTAAAGCTCCCATGTGAAACTGGCTTTCAGCACTTTGTCAGTTCTTTTTCATGATTTTAAATATGTTCCTGTAGATTATTAAAGATATCTGTGTTTATTTTGGGCTAAGCTTTGAGGTATTCTTTGACTTGCTGGGCAAATCATCACAGCTCACTTGACACCACTTCTATGGCCTATGGTTACGATGGTTTAGGGCTCTCCCTAAAACCACTTTCTCCATTCAACCCTTTCCTGATTTTATGATAATATTCCTTAAGAATAACATCTCCTTACCGAGTGTATTTATTAAAGTATCAAGATCTTTATAATTAGCATTATTGGCAAGGGGAAAGGATTTCTTCTAATTAGGCCATAAAGCTAAGCTAATAAAACTAATCATCCTGTGCGCTTATGTAAAATTTTAATTTCACGTTCATCAGTGTTTAGTTCCCTTATAAAGTCCCCAGTGAGCTAATAACCTTTTGTGTGCTCTTTCTTCTAGAGAAGAAAGAAACATCCATCCTTCTTGGGGTTACTTTTAAATCCTCACACTGAAAGTCCATATTTTCACGTGGGCTATTGCTCTATTGGGCTGTTCAGTGGCAACTCTTTATTGAACCCTCCTGGCTCTGAAAACGCCAGCAAAACTTGATTTAAAGGAACCTGCCAAGTGCTGAAGGATCAGCCCTTCTGCCCCTGAACCCAACATGCTTCCCAGTGAGGTTTGTTCTCTCATTTCCTTGGCTGTGCCAGCACCTAGAGCCAAAATTGTGCATTTTATTCAAGCTCAAAACAGCCTCGGGGCTTAAGCTGGTTGAAATCAAATGCTGCATGGTGTCTGTTTGTCCCGAGGAGAGTCTCCAGGCTTCATTTATAGTCAAGGTCACTTCTCTGCCCTGACAGATGCTGTTTCTCCTCTAAAAAGGACAACACAAACTGTGGAGGGAGCCTGGTAAAAGGACAAATTCCCAGTGCTTGTGGGCCTTAAGACTGCCCCCTCCAAGTTTCATAATTATGAAGCAGATTAAACCCCACGCATTTGCTTTCTTACCCAGCATTTTATATTTTACTGAGCTAAAGCCTCACACGCAGAGGGGGATCCACAGCTGGCTGTACCAGGTGGGCAATAATCAGCCAGTGATTTGCATACAGATTTGCATACAACCCAAGATGATTTTTCTGTGGGGTAGATGCCTTCTTTACCCACTTATTCACCCTCAGAAACACTTGGCTGTGAAGCGCTGCTGTCTTCACACAAGGAGCACATCCCCTCTGCTTTGCAACAGGAATTTGTGACAGAATTTGGAATTTGCTCTGCCAGAATGGAGAGAGGCTGTCAGCTCAGTGCGTGCAGTTCTTATATTTGAGTTGATGCTTCAGCAAGCACAGTCAATAACACATTTTTATAGGGCTTGTAGATAATTAGATTAATGAGTTGACTCTCCTCAAACACGATTTGCAGTAAGCCTTTCTGCTCATCTCTTTATTGACTGGCACAGTAATAATATCCATTGAACTTCACTCAACCATCAGGTAATACAAACATATTTTTGCCCTTGGAGGCGGTCAGGAAGGCCAGGCACGCTATCACTGCAGTACATCTATTTTCTGAGACAATTAGCAACCCCAAGGTGGTGTTAATCAGGAGGAAATAGGGGCTAAGTATTAAATTATCTCCTGCTACAATAGAGTTCCCAGAGGGAAGATGACCATGTTAGAATTGTTTTGTAGGGATTCACCCAACTCTTTGTCTCTCTATTGTACTGAGACATCAGTCAATCCTCAGGGTAAAAATCCTGGTCCCTCTGAAGAACCAGACAAGCAAGAGAGTTAGAAATGACAAGTGCCTTGTTCAAAGCGTCTTATTCACCTCATCCCAACCCAGCAGCTGGAATTCAGGATTTTAGCAAGGAAACCTCTGTCAGTGTCCTTTGGTGGCTCCCAATCAACAGCTAGGAGCAGAAGCAAATCTTATTAACAAAAACACTGTGAGTAGAAGACCGTAGAAGTAGCAGGATGGTAGTTAAAGCCTTGGAAAAATGGAAAAAAGAAGATGCAAATAACTCTATCTAAACGCAGCCAAAGAAGAACTGATATTTTCTTCAGCTTCTCCAATCAAAGTGAATGGAAAAAATCTTACAACATTGGCTGAGCAAGTCCTTTCTGGGACCTTACTACAGTGAGAAATGAAAAAAGCCACATAGAAATGCAACTGGTCCAGAATTAGCCCCCAGCTAGGCAATCAGCACCTGCAAGGCAAAGGGGCACAGACTTCACAGACCAAGAACTAGAAACGCGACAGGAAAATTAAAATTACTCAGTGAGGAGGTCTAAGGTGAACACATCGGGGAAACGGCCTTAATAAGAGCAGAAAGAAAAACAAACAAAGGCAGCAACTGGCAACACTCTGAGTGTAGAAATCCAAGAATTTGACAACAAAGTCAGGCAAAGCACAAACCCCCAAAACAGAAAAACTGCAGCACAGTTGGCTACCAAAGGGGCCAGTGACAACACTGACTTCCTCCACCAGCTTTTGCAAAGCTGCAAGGCACAAAGCATCTGCTCTAGGGTGCTGTGAAGCAGCAGAGAGAGCTACATCGTAGAGAGCAAAGCTGGGGTGGGGAGCACCTATTTCTGAGGAAACCAGTAAAACAGAGAGACTGCTCTGCAATGAACGTGCCATATTTGATGAAAGGCAGCGAACATTCCTACGAATAACTATGAGCTCAAGAGCAGTGGCCTGTCTGTGCCGTGGTTTGGATGCTGGGAATGTAGCAGGGTGGTAGAGATGCCTCAGGCAATAGAAGGCAAACAGCCGGAGCACTGAGAGCAGGCTCTCGCTGAAACTTGGGAAATAAATGCTTATCGAGGTTTTGTAAAATACGGTGGCTGCCATGGGGTGGAAAAGGATTCATTAGAACCCTTAGAGTTCACCAGAAAAGCAGAGAAATAAAACTCCCCATGCAGAGAGTACGGGTGGGCTCTGAGAGCAGGCAGAGGTCAGAGGTGAAGGGATCTCTGTGGTGTCTGAAGCCCTCATCTCCCCTGCCCATAAGCAAAAACTAGTCCTTTGCTTACACACCCAGCTGGATCTGCTTATCAGGAACAGAGGAACACATTCTGCTGCCTCCAAAGGCAAAACTTCTGAGAGAGAATGAAAATTTCTAGGCGCTGCACACCACTGAGGTTATGGATGGTATCCCTAAAAATAATTTTTAAAAAAAATCAAATTCATAGTGGCTATTTTGAGCTATGCTTGGTGCCCCAGACACCCCAGACAGCAACGTGGCAAGCGGTGTAAGAACAGGCAGGAGACAAGTACTCCAATAATGCAAAGCTGGGAAGAGCAGCTTTGGGAAATGCCTGAGCTGTTAGCCTTCAGTAGACATGGAAAATTTTCTTGACAGTCGTCAAGATGCTCTTAAGGCAGCACAGCAGCCTCTTATCACAGCTGATACCAGTCCCAGTGCCCCAGTGAGGAGCTGGGTGTCTGTTGCCCTGCCTGACCCACACACACAGCAGCAACATATGCAGCTGTCACCTCTGATGCTGGCACTTGCCAGGGAATCCCCCGGCAGCAGAGCCAGGGAGCAGAGCCTGCAGGAGACACGGGCTGAGGCAGCAGCACTGAGCTCCAGGCACTGCTGGGCTGGGAGGGCTCTCACAGAGCTGCTGCTGGGGCACTGAGAGCTGACAGAGCGGCAGCATGGTCTGGGTTGGAAGGGACCTTAAATCCCATCCAGTGCCACCCCTGCCATGGGCAGGGACACCTTCCACTGTCCCAGGCTGCTCCCAGCCCCAGTGTCCAGCCTGGCCTTGGCCACTGCCAGGGATCCAGGGGCAGCCACAGCTTCTCTGGGCACCCTGTGCCAGGGCCTCATCACCCTCCCAGGGAACAATTCCTTCCTGATATCCAGTCCAAACCTAGTCAACACAGGACTGACACAGGACATTTTGAAATCAGGCAGCTGTGCTCCCAAGTGGCAGCAGGAAAGCTTATCCAAACTTGTCTGGTGGCTACACGAAGTTGCTTCTCCTGACACATGTACAGCTATCAGGTGAGGTCGCCTGCAGCCCCCAGGGTGGCCACAGAAGAGGCTAAGCTGGGTTTTTCAGCCAGGTCTGAGAGACACAAACGTCAGGCAGCAGGGACAGCTACAGTGCAGGCATCACAGCCAAAGCAAACAGAGTTTATCTCCTGGCTGCAGTGCTGCTGACACAGAACAGTCAAACAAGTGATATTAGCAAGGATTGGCAGAGTTTCTGTGCTTCATGAATGCTGGGTTTTATGAAGGCTGTTGGTGTGTTTTGCCTGAAGAAGAAGATAAAGTGGACTGCACCTCCAGAAAGGATTGAGCCCTGAGCCAGGTTAAGGACGGCTGACCTGTCCCGAGGGATTAGTGCTGGGGAGCAGCAATCAGTGACAACTGATTGCTTTAATGAGTGGCTGCTAATCAGCTGAAGAGATACCCAAAAGTTTAGGATACCTTCATTGCCACAGAGCTGATGGGATGAGGACACATCCAACACTGAAAATGTAGTTTCTTAACCTATGAAACATAGCTGAACTCTACCTGTGCAAAACAAGCCTTCCTCCACATTTCCCAGGTACAGTTTAAGCTGGCATTTAATTATTATCTATTATTTACCCAGATAAGACTTGTAATCTTCCTAACAGCATCCTCCCAGAAGGAAAACAGCACAGAACAATGTTGTGTAGGGTATTACCTGCGTAAGGCTGAAGATCTAAACCTAAATCTATCCCTGTCCACCCCTGCTAGCCCTCATGTTCTATTTATGTGGGGGTTTTGCCTAATTCTCCAACAACCTCAGGCATAAATATGACTGGAAGGATAAGTAGGAGTACAAATCTATGGCAGAACACGCAAGGCTTTAGGCATCTGGGGTGTGTGCATTAAAAGCTCCTCTAAAAGGCAAAGAAAAACCTGCTGCACAAACATCCACACCAGCAGAGGAAATGCTGGTAACCACTGTCCCTGTGGGGGATGGATCCTTCCCCAGAGCATGGGGAGCTGCCAGAACAGGGCATGAGTAACAATACTGCCAGGGGCTCAGGATACATCCTTTCCAAAAAAACCCCACAAATCCCTACGTTTGGGGGTTTACACATTTATAGACTTTGCTTGATCAGAAAATTGTGATAAGAACCATTATGAGGCCAAATGCTGCGGTATTTTTATTAGTATCAAGTCTAAATTAATATAAATTTAGTAGTTTGACTTAATTTTGCTCCACAGACATCATGTATAGTCTTGAAATAGTGAAGATACTACTACTACTAACAATAATTAACAATGAGAAAATATTTGGAGTGCCAATTCACCTTATTTCCAGTTCAGTTATTTGGGTCAGACTTTCTACCAGCAGTTCTTGGTCCAAGCTTGATTTTTACTTTAGAGATGCTTCACCTTTGGTGTAATATCAGATTGTAGGACCTTCAGCCAGGTCCTGTATATTAAGGGTTAAATATTCAGGGTTAAATATTAAGCCTGAACACCTTTTTTAAAATTTTTAANGTTAAATATTCAGGGTTAAATATTTTTTTTTAATTTTTAGTTATTTTTAAAATTTTTAGTTATTTTTTTTAAGCCTGTGGCCAGGTAAGTCTCTCACAGCACTGAGGGAGGTGTCAATGTGAGGCGTGCCAAACGTGCTACCCCTGGCAGGAAAGATTTTGGAAAGATTTCCCTGGCAGCACATAACTGAGCTGAGCTGCTGCTTCAGCTGCTCTGGAATGCAAGAGCTGCCCTATTACAGTGACTGCTGTGCCACTGGTCATTAAAATTCATCCGTAAATATTAATGTAGGCTACTTAGCCAACTTTCCAAGTAATTGATGCGTAGTATTTCTTGGGTGTTCTCAGACTTATCACTCTGGGGACTTAGTTTTAAGCATGTAATCTATGCTGGATAATTCATGACAGATTAATGTAGAGGAAATAAAAGCTGATTGTACATTAAGCGTTGGTAAAAACTCCGGAGGTACAGAAGCACCACTCAGGAAACCAAAATTTACAGCTCCTGCCAAACCCCACCTGGTGGTATTGGCTGTCCAGGAGGCAGAACCCTCTCGAGCACAGGATGTCTGTGCCCAGTGTGCCCCAGGCAGTGCTGCTCCTCAGCTCTGTGGCCCTTTTGCAAGCCCTTCCTTCTCCAGAGACACAGGAATGATCTACTTCCATGGCACCGTTCAGGCTCTCACTGAGTAGAACTTACATGAGCAGGCTGCAAAATGTGCCACCATGAAAATGTCAGTCTTTGAGCAATTAATTTTCTTGTTATGAAGTAACATTCCCTTTAAAACAATCTGTTCTGATGGTCATGTGCAAAATACTGATGTCAGCTGCAAGGGTTGACTGGAGAAATGGAACATGCTTCTATGAAATTTGATATACAAGATAAAAATTAATTAGAGATGTCTCTTTTCTAGTGCAGAGGTACTCGGACAGGTAGTTCCATTCTGCACTGCCTTGGTTCCTGGTACTGTATTTTATTTTCTGTTCATCTCAGGCTTTGCCAGGTATTTTATGGGTTCAGGGTCAGATCTCTTGCCGCAGTCACATCATATAACACTACTGTACTTTACACATTGCTCTGATTTTAATTTTGGCCACCAGCTAGAGAGACAAAAAGAAGCCAGCTTAACCATACCCTAAATGGCCTGGAGCTGGGAGCCAGGGAGTCATTACAGCACATCCATCCAGCCAGGCAGAGACAGATTCATTTGCAAATGAGCAACCCAAATTCAGGCTGCATGGTTTGAGGGATGGAAAAAGTCTGCGGGATAATTTATTAGTGTCATCGTCTGCAGCTTTCCAGATGTTCTTGTCCTGGAGCATACGCAGAGGAGAAGATCCCAAATATATCAATAAAATCGTTTAGAGATGTTTTTCTGCTAGGAGGCATGAAGCTGGAAAAATGAAAGGTGTTCTTCCAGAAGTGATTTAAATTAATGAATGACTTCAGATCAAGGCCAGAGGGAGGGAAAAATGTCAGCACAGTCCTTCCTGCCTGTATCAAGGTAGAACAGGTCCCTGACCACTGCTGTGTGCAGGGAAATAATAGAGGCTTTCCCATGGGATGGGGAATACTCCCTGAATGCCCAGAGAGTATCCCAGGGATAGCTCTGTAATGCTCAGTGCAAATAAATTCTTTCTAAGCTGATGATCTTCATGCAAATGTTGTGTGAAATACTACCACACATCCAGCACGATGTGAATATTTTCCTTAGAACACACCATGTGAAGGAGGAAGGCATTTTCACTGGACCCATTTAAACAAATAATTGAACAAAAAATGAACAAAAAACCGGCTCCTGCCTATTGGAGTTTAATGCCAGAAGAGTGAAAGGAAAGATGAGAGCTACTTTCATCCCTCAAGCCCTTTCATGTCCTTCGGATGGTATCAGGAATGAATTAAAATCAGAAAAAATTACCCTGATAGGTAGTAAGAGGTGATTCAAGCCATGTTCAACCCAGATGAACATCCACCCCCCACCTGCATTTACTGTGTAGAAGGAAAGAGTGAAAGCCTGCATCAGACCTTGAGTATCAGTTTGAATAATTGACATTAAGATTTGTTGAAATGGAACAATGTGACTGACCCACTTTTGGACTTCAGGCGAGTTAATCTCACTTAAAGAAATATTTTGAGTTTACGATGACATTTTTAGGAGCTCTGTCATGCCTGCCAGCTCACCTTCTCACAGACAAATTCCCAGAAAACAATGCACAGTAATAATGCCAGGATTCCTCAACTTGATTTGGCCTCCACTGATTTCAGCGTCGATCAAAGGAAGTCCTTTTCCCGAATCACCACATTAATTTGGGTATAAATTTTCATTATCAGGTTTATAGGCAGATATCTGTATGTGTCCTAATCAGGGATTCACTTGCAGCTGGAGGTTTAACACTTCCTCTGGAGCAGTCTAAGTACAGAGCTGTCTGTTGGCTACAAAAAAGCCCAAAACCCCTAAACCTCATGTAAGGGCCTGATATTGAGTGAAACCCGGCTCAGCCCCCACTCACACGAGCCAGTTCCAGCTTCTCTGGATAAAACCTGAACTGCTCAGCTGTGCCCTGCACTGCTGAAAGCAAAAAAGAAACCATCATTTAACTGAGACGGTGAGAGCTTCGCAGGAGAATCTCACTTTGTCAAATAATCACCTTGGGGGATCACTGTTTAATAACAGAGAGCAAGCACTGCACACTGAAGATACTGAGAGACCATTTAAAAAAGCCTCACACCTAAAAGCTCAGCTTCTAGATTTTTTTTCCTGTGTCACAGCCCCAGCTCACAAAAGTTGCTGGGGGCACTAATGCAAGGGTTTAGAAATGACCCAAAACATAAACACACAATTTAGCCTGAAGAAAAGCACGGTGTGTTTCCTGAAAGCACATCACCGGACCATGAAATATGAGTTGTGATGCTACACTGAGGGCAGGGATAGAGGAGAAAAGCGTCTGTGAATCTCTCTGCACTTCCCTGAACATTGTGTGATTAGCTGCCCCCTTTGAACCCAACCTTTACTCCCTTAACAAACCCAGAGAGTCAATTACACCTCTTGCCTCCCTTCGAAACTAAGGGAGAATTCACCAGGACGGGGAAGTGACAGAAAAGCTTTTAGTCGACTTCAGCTGACAAAAAGATGCATTTGTGTCCCACTGTCTCTCAGCAAAGCCATTGAAATTCACGTCACGGGTTGGTTTTAGATCCTGTTGCACCTGTTAGTTCTGGTGTTTAAACAAATTCTTCCCGATGCTGCTGTACCCGGGTGAATATCAGCACAGACAGCACAGAGGAAAGCAAACTCACAGCCCTCATGGAAGATTTACTTCCCCAGCTTTGGAGGGGGTTGCAGATCATGTAAAATTCTGAACAGTAGCATTAATTATAGCACTGGCTCTGGCTATTTAGTGCATTATCACAACCTAACGAGGCACTCCTGCTATGATTTACCTTGTAAGCACCTTTCTTCATGGCTGCATTTACTGCTTTATAAATGCTTCTTATTGCATAGCCATTACCAGTGCCATTAAACTCATTTAACCATGCTCTCACCACTGCAGTTTTACAGAAAGATTGCAGTAGAAGTAGTGTAACTTTTCCTCTTTATTTCTGCAAGGACAGCATTATGGCTAGGCACGTATTTACTTGCATAACAGTTCTCTATAACTCCTGAGAAATGCAAGTATTAAATACTGTAAGTATTAAATAAATACGTGTTCAAAAAACCAGTTGGCTTCTTCAGTATCATCACTCCATAAAAGGAAGGATGGAAGAGATTAATAATATTGATTGGTTATAAGCCAGTACACCTTAACAGCTACCCTTTTTTAATGGCAGATAGGAAACCCCAAACACTGGTTTGAAAATAAAAAAATTAAATAAAGCTGAAAAAGTTTCTTAGGTGATAATTCTGCTTCCCCCTGCTGCAGAAATCTCACACAAAGTAAAGTCCATAAAGAAACAAGGTCAATATTCCTGCTCCCCCTTTATCCATAGCATACAAGCTGCTCCACAGTTTCCCTGCATTGAACCATGCAGTGCTTAAAATTCACAAATTCCCAGCTGGAATGCACTCACAACTGATTTATTTCCATTTGCTTTGGGAAATCCCAAATACAGCAGAGGCTGCTTTCATCATGGAAAATGTAAATCCACTTACTGTTAATGAATTCCTGTAGCACCTCATCCTGCACCATCCACCAGCTCTCTGTGCCTCCCCTGGCAGCTCGCACTCAAAACGTTGATGCAGGAGCTGGGTTTTTCTGTGACAATCCTTGTTCCCCACTAGCCTGGAATGAATACTCAGATCAGCTGTGCTCATCCCTTTTGGGGTCAGTAGCACAGGAGTTTTCTTTCAGTATTTAAAAGGAGGAGACTCCAGCTGATGCTGAATACAAACTGGTTAAAATCAAAATGAAACTATTTCCCACCAGGACAATTCACAGAAACAGAGGAGTTGCACTGAAATTCCAGGGGAGCTTATTCAGCCCAGGATGGAATTAGGAAATGAGAAAATTAGGAAGGAAAAATTCACCCACTCAAGAAAAACCCTGTTACTCTGGGCATTTCTTGACATGAGAAGTTGGAAGCCTCAAAAGAGCACAGGTGGAAATCATTTTCCCACAGGCTGGCAAAAGTTTTTATATACTGAGGTGTAATGGGAGATTATTTTTTTTCCATTTAGTTTTTTCCATTAACATATCCCTAAAATTATGAGTTTTGGTAACACATGAAATTAAAAACACTTCCCAACCCTTATGAAATAGAATTTCTGTTTCCCAGACAAGCCTCAGAAGTGTGATTTCTATCCCTTTGCTCTGTACAATGATTTGTTTGAAGAAGCCAGCTCCAGCCTTTTCCACACTCACTGATACAGAGGATGTTTAAGTTGCTTTATCTTTGTTGAACAATGCTGCAGATATGAATTCCATCCCATCCACTCCCTAGACAAGTTTACACCTCTTAGATTAGAGTGACATTGTGACATTGCTGTAATGTTCTTTTCCCCTTCCTTTTTTACAGTGTTATATTGGTTACAGCATGAACCCACATCTGAAACTTTCATTGTGTCTTCAATCTGTTGGACTGGAAATGAAGATGAAATGGGTTTTTGTATACACAAATGCTCTGTAATGCTGATAAGGGGTGATGTGAACAGAATACAGACTTACACAACAGAATTGTGTACTCAGCCTGCCTGGTAAAGGAGATATATTTTTCAACAGTCTGTTAAGTAGCAATAAATGGTTTGTAAATATCACCCTCAAAAGAGTGGGGACTCCTTTCTCCTAATAACCCTGACACACACACACAAAAAAATAATAAAAAACTCAAAGAGATTTTGGACAATAATCTGACTCTTGGGAGCCTTTAGAGCCACCTACTCTGTGTGTCCAGCAAGGGGCACTGGGCAAGCCTGTTGGAACTAATAACTGAAACTTTCCCTGGCTTAGATCTCTTCCAGCAATTATGTGATGGGCTTGGATCTTAATTAATCAGAATGGTGTCAGAAGGTCACTTTGAGAGTGATGCTACCTAGAATGTTTTGGATTGCTGTCTCCAGACCAGACGTGTGGCAGTGCACACCAGTCCCTCACGGCATCTCCCAGGTCAGGTGTGAGTTTGCTCAAACTGTAACCTGAGAAATGGGAAGAACAGAAATCTGCTTTTGCTCCAGCTGTGAGCCAGGGGGAGAATTCACTTGAATTCGAGAGCGGAAGTGCATTTGGAGACTTCCCTTTATTATTACCCTTTCTCACCGCAAAACTAAGAATTGTAAAAGCCTTAAAATTCTTTAAAATGCCCTTTGGCTTAAAAAAGTGAGTAGTTTTGTGCATTGGGCAATGGCAACCCCAGCCCTCCTGCTGGAACTTGTCTGGATTCATTGGGCAATTCTGCAACGACATCTGGTCCTTTTTAGAGCTGCATTCTGTGTTGTGGCTGAATGTTGCTTATATGTAAGTGCATTAATTAGACTTGGAAAGTCTAATTAAGATGAAACGGAGGGAGACAGACACCATCCAGGAGAAGGTGTGTGCATGTCACCAACAATCTTCTTCCCCTTTCCATCACCAGGAGAGAAGCTGCTCTGGAGATGGAAAGAACCAGGGACCCAGAGGAGCTCAGAGGACGTGGTGGTGGCTGTGGGTGTAATTTTTCATTAAAAAGCACAATTACATCCGTGAACAAGAGGCCAAATAAAAGCAAGCCATAGATAATCACTGGAATTAAAACCAGAACCTCCTTGTGCCCAGCCCCATCTACTCCCAGAAAGAAACTTGTTTCAGACTGTGTTAAAATCTAGAAGCTTGACAAAATAATGCATGGCTGCTGTAAAGCTGCCAGTGAAATTAAGAGCTTTTTTGGCAAACTAACAAAGAGACTCAGTCCGAAGGTTTAAGGTTTATGGAGCTGCTTCAATCGTGTTTCATGCTTGACTTTCTGCAGTCCTCCTGAACTGGCTGAATGCATCACTCTGTTGTTTTTACCAAGTCAAAGCACTGAGTGAGGATTTTCTATTTCACGCCCCATTCATACCTTGCTACTCAGACTACGTAATGTGGGTTATCCCAAACGCCTCTTGCTTTTCACTTTGGAAAGATTTTCCAGAAAATAGGAACGGGCAGATCTTCACTTCTGTAACTTCAGCGTTCATCTGGTGCAGCTCAGATGTTTTATGATATTTATCTGGGTTCAAACAAGGTCCAAAGTTGGCCTGAACAGTCTGAATGCTGATTTTTTTGGTTATTTCTGCAAGTTTAAGCAAAAATCCTGCAGCATCTGCAAAAAGAATCTCAGTTCAGTGCATCAGGAGTTACCCACCCTGTCTTGTTCATTTTAATTTCATACACGTTGAGCAAATTTTAATTTAATGGCAAAATGATAATGTTTTTTCTCTGCTCAGAGCAAGTTCCTGAGCAGGGAGTAATTTGCACACCTGTAGAACAGGAGTTCTCTATATAATAAACTGAATTAAACTGGGTGCATCCTAGTGGAAACTTCTAATTTAGTTTTAGCCTCTTAGGACAGCAATGTGGGCATTCTGCTTATCAGATGAGCATGGAATGTACTCTGAGATAGCAGGTGAGACTATAAATCTTGTAAAGATGGGAAAAAGTGGTAAGAAATAAGATTTCAGATAATGCCTGTGGGTGCTGCTCCTAACCTTCCAACAACATGGTCCTGCTTAGCAATTTTAAGAAAAATTTAAACATTTAAGACTGTGAGCAAAACCCATGTGAAGACTATTCCACCTACAGGATGTGATGTGCTCAGTGATCCTGAGCAGTCCTCCCAAAATCATCAGAATTTTTGTACCACAAAACAAAAATATGGCTTTTACATAGGTTTGGGGTTGTTTTTTCCCCCAGTCCATAGCAAAGTATTTTTTTGCCATGGATAGAAAGAAGGAAAATGAGGTTCTCTTTTCACATTAAATAGACATAATTTGTTCTATGCACAGGGAAAAAAAATAGAGGGCCAAATTAGAAAAAGCAACAAAATCTGAATGAATCAGCACAAATGGTCTATTTCTAACCCAGTGCCTGAGATTTACATTCACTGTGGGACATTTTACTGGTTCCCAGTCCCATGGTTTCAGGATATCCCTGCTGTGTTTGATTTGATATTGTTCTCCTGCTCTAGTCTAACCACATTTATTATTAAATACGGCACTTCCAGTGTTCTTTGAGATATGGAATGGGAGCAGGGAAGGGGACTTGTTCAGTTTAGCTGGGTAACAATTACAAAATTTCAGCCTTGCAGACTTACACTGTACCTTTCCCTGGAGGAAAGCTGAAGAGCATTATCTTGGTTAAAGGAGGGAGGCTGCTCCATTTTAATGGCATCAGTAATGACTGTTTATCAATAACACTGTTTCTTTAGGGCTTTATTTTTTTTTGGTGATGCTGTACATGGTTTATTAACGAATATAACTCGCTAAATTATATTCTTGTAAAAAAAAATGATAACACGCAGATGTACAAACCCACATTCATGTGTTGTTTTATTGGTGCATTACAACATTACATTTCCTTCACATTGAGAAAGCATGAGATTAAAATACATTGATCCACAAAAATGCCTTCCCTACGCTGACTTCGCACTGGTGACTGCGGCACCTACAGACCCCTCCACAAGTTTCATTCCATTAAGTCTTCCATAATTTTAATTACATTTTAATCAAACCTTTTACATTGTCTACTTTATGACTCGCGATTCAATTATTCCCATTAAAATGTGTTATTCTTTACTGCTTTTCTGAGTTCACCAATTACTCTCCCAATTTCAGTTTTTATGCTGTATTACACTTCATGTTCCAATCCTGTAACAGCCACTGCTCACTGGAGGGCCGTGTGAGCTTTCCCCATCCCAAAGAAGACAGCTTGTTCGTATCAAAAGCCATTAAAATACTGGGAATGTGTACAGCACAGTTAGGAGGCCCCACTCCATTTTGAGAATAAGCCAGATCTATATAAAAACATGCAGAATGCTCTATGCATCAGTATTAAACTTCTAATTTTGATTGAAGATTTATCTTTTTTTTTTTTTTAACATTTGCATATAACCTGGAAGACTAAGGTTCCTGCTGAAAGAAAGAGCTAATGGCTAAGCCTTACCCTGACTCTAGGGCTTTGAGAAATCCTCCCACATGAAGTAATAGAAAACTATGTTTGTTACAGAATTCTGTAGGATGGTTTAAAAACTTTGCAGGAAGATTAAACCTCCATTAAACTCTGTGGGTTTCAAGCATAAGAACTCGATCACGCCAGAGGAGTGTTCTGTCAAATGCCAAGTAATTTTGCTTTGCTGATGCTGGTATTGTGAATTACTCAATATTCACCAGGAAAACCCCAGCTAAGTTCAACTGTCTCTGTTGTAGAGCTCAGAATTCTGTAACTGTCGGTTAAATATCCTCCCTCTGACACAGCTAAACTGGTACCAGCTTTGCAAGGCCTGATTTCTACAGAACCTCCCGGGTTCACGCCTGTTACATTCTGTTCCTTAATGTCATTTCCTATTTATAGTCGTTTCCAAATATCATATAAGTTTATACATAGCACGGTTGCATCCTCTTGTACACAGTTATTAGGTTTATTTTTAATGGGATCCTAATTTACTTGCTTTTTATGAAAATTCAAGTGTTGCCAATCAGGAAGCAGCTCTTCTCAAAAAAAAATCTACAAAGCTTAGCTTTGAGGAAAGTAAATGACAAGCCTTACATAAAGACATTGAGCTGTTTGAACCACAAAATGTCTACAAGGCCGATGCATATTCCAACAGGAACACAGAAATTATAATCGTGGCAGCAGTCTCCTCCAGTCTGAAGCACCGTAATTGTGGTCGTTGATCAACGTTATCTTGATTGCTCCAAGGAATGTTCAGCTGCCAGGGTGTGGTCGGGAATATTTTGCCTGCATTTTCACAGGATACCTAAGGAGAAAAAACCTGGAATCTGACATTCTGCCATCCAAAGGTACATCATCTCACAGGAATGTGATGTATACTGCATAGTGCATACATAACAAACAGAATCCTACTGATAATAAATTAACTTAGGTCACGCACTTGTTAACCTTCTCCATAGCAGCAGTGGCTTGATTCAGGTGAGTTCCAATTCAGGTACCAAGCCAACCTTGGCAAACACTGTGCCCAAGAGCACGGTGAGCTGAAAATGTGGGATGGGACTAGGGGAAAACTGTCTCCAGCCTTCCTCTGGATATGGTACAGTGCTGGAAACCACCACGAGCATTTGTGGTTGTGCGCCCAAAGTCACGAATGAGAATCTCTGCACTTCCTTAGATCACCAATGCTGCAGTGAGTCACAACACAAGAATGAACATGGCACACCGAGATCCACAGAAAACTTTGTTCTTTATCCTCCCAGTTTTAGGGGTTTTTAAATGTTTGTTTGAAAGACTTCAGCTTGTTAAATGCAACGGGTGTTCTTTTCTTTCCATTTGTTTTGATGGTAAATACTGCAAGAGTTCTCAAGAATTGCTGATGATGTAATACCAAGTTTCTAATCCATCCTGTGAACATATGTTGTTCTAAGTCGATAATTTTAACAGCATGGAACTTCTTGAAGGTGAGAATCATCCTGTGGAACTACTAATGCACGAGGCTTGGCTCTTACAAGCACTTCACCATCCACACCTTTTGCCTGCTTAGTCATTAGTAGCTCAGAATGACCTTGGCAAAACTTGACAATTAATACAAAGTTCCACCACCACGTGGAGATTTCTGTTAATGTCAGAAGGCAGCAAGATAAACATAAGGATGATGCCCTAAATTATCAAATTACAGATGTTGAACACCTGATGAAAAGTGCTCTGTGTACTCGCCACCCATCAAAATCAGTGACTGCTGAAGATGACCAGAACTTTGTAGAAGATACTCAGTACTTCAGAAAATCTGTTTCCAGATCTATTATATCCTCACCACATCTCAAAATTACTCTTTTAATCATTCTCCACATGGGATTGTTTTAATGATGTTCTTTCCCCTTCCCTCAAGTAGTTCTACCTGTTTGCAGTAGACCGAAAACAGATAATTCAGCAAGTCAGTACGAACTGAAAATTTAACTTTAAAAGCATGATGGTATCATGACATTAAAAATAAAATACTTAAATTCCCTTTATAAAAAGGAAAGAAACAAAAGAAAAAAAGCGCAGTAAGAACCACTGTTAAGAGACCAGTTTGGAGGAAATGTGAGAAGGCCAAAAGTTCATTCTGCACATTTCTCAAAGTCATACGGGACCTTCAGTTATCCCCTCCAGAGGCAGCCCAGTAGCATTGTCTGCTGTAGGTCTCTCTTCTTTCTTCACTGAGTTCTGATCCAGCAGGCTGACGTAAGATTTGTGACAGGCCATGTTACCCAAAGGAGGGTAGTGCTGTCTGTAGCAAATATAAGCAAAAATGAGGCCAATGATCCCTCCAACGAAAGCATCTGGAGGGAAAAAGCAACAAAACCAGAAGCACGTTACCACGGGCAGGGCAGCCAGGAGTGACAACTGCAAATAAAAGACATTCGGCTGACGTGAAAGTGCTAAACACAGAAAATGTGAATTTGGAATTTTCCTAAAGAATTTGCAGCCAAATACCACAATCACAGGGGACACGTAAAATCAGTCCTTTGTTGGGGACGTGTCTAATATTTTGAACACAAAATGTAGGTGGTTGGCTGTGTTTTGGGAGATGAACACTGGGAACAGAGCGGGGTATCGAACACTCCTGATGTTCCAGATCACAGCTGAACATCTGTGGGAAGGCAACCCACGGATGTTCTCCCACTTCCAAAAGCAGACTGCCAAGAACAATTTCAAACTGGATGAATTCTTACCAAAAGCACCTGAAAGGTAAAAGATTAAGCATGCCTGCTAACTGACTAAACACCTTTTGAATATCTTTCTTTGATGTTTTTTACTATCCTATACTCCTACCATAAAATAAAGTAAGATAAAATAAGGCTATTGAATGAGATATTTTCAGCTCTCACACAGGCAATTTTAAATTTTCTATGGAACACTAAGAGGATTCCTTCTGTTTCTAGTTCTGCCTCTTATAAAATACTCACCTGATCTTGTGTTTCATTTACAATCAAAAAGAGAAAAATTTCACTGAAAATACACACTGTGTGAAAGCCTTAGATTTAACATGAAGAATAATGAAGTGAGGCAAAAGGCACTGGTTAAAACATGACCTGACAACACATTTTATTTTAAGAAGACTGATTAAACACCATATCATCTGTGTATAGCAGTGCTTCCTTTCTTCCAATTATGAAAAACCCACAGTGTAATAAAAATGGTGAATCATTTGGTTTACTGGCAAAGAAGGGTAAATCAATACAAATTATTTTTGTCTAAAGTCCTTAAATACAGATTAAATGCCTTACTTGGGCAGTTTGATTTATATTAGAACAAAGGGCATGTGGTTCAATTTTCAGTGGGTAATAGATGCTTTGTAATCATCAGAGGAGTGAGAGTCCTTTCATCATGAATGGCCAGGGCAAGAAAACCTGAAAAAATTAATACTGAGGCGGATAAATTTAAGAAATGTGATTATAAGTCTCAGTTGAGGAACAGGACTACATGGAGTGACCTAGGAGATGCCTTCTAACCCTATGTTCTCTTCCTCCACACAAAAGGACATCATGAATCTATCACAAATTAATGTAACAGGGGCTCAAACAAGAATCTAGAAGGTGATGGTGTGCAGACAGAAACTTACCCTACCCACACTGGAAGCTGACAGATTTCATCAGCCTGTCCCTATCAAACTATAATGGTATTAAAGGTACTGAGGGCAAGAATTTTCACTGTACAGCATCAATCAACTTGTAAAAAACTTAGTTATTGTGACAAGATTGATTTTCTATAAACTTGTGTTGGGTGAAATTCTCAGATTATCCTACTTTGAATATTGTCCCAGCTGCTTTTTTATTTTGCTTAACAATCAGGTCGAGCCTATGATTACTATTTTTAATCATAGAGAAACACCAGATTTTTGCCAGTCCTCCTTAAGTTCCCTGGTATTTTAAGGCTGGCTGAAAACTTGCCCGGATCATTTCTTTCAAAACCTTTACATAAATTACACAGCTCTGGGCCTCAGCCTGGGCACCACAGTAACACAAATTCACTACGTGATTTGTACCAAAGGTTTCTGTCTTACTGACCTTGCTTGACTGGGGGTAATGAGAAAAACACAGGCAGCTACTTTAACTCCTGTTTTTTGGAAAAAAAAAAAACAAAACCAACAATTCTGTCTTTTGTTTGATTTCATAGTAGAAATAACATTCCTCTTATTTTTTTTCTTTTATTTTCTTTTGCCCATAAAGGAAAAAGAACGTTCTTTCAGTCTCAGTATTTAACTTTACTTTTTTCCATACAAAATTCTCCCTTATCCCATGAGAGAATTAACATTTTCAGGATTATAAGTCTATACAGGGATGTAAGAAATTAAAAGCATTTTGTATATTCAGGAATTCAGGATTCACAGTGAAATATCCTAATATTCACCAGTAGCAATACCAAGGCCTTGAGTATTACTCTCTCCAGCCAACTTGAAGGGAGCTCATAAAGTCCTCACAATGTTAATGTTCTGAGCACACTCAATGGATTTTTAATACAATTACCCCACTCCATCTTTCACCTGCACTATGCTGAGTCTTGGACTCGAAACTGATGGTCCTTTTTCATTCCCCACAGCACGGTTAAGGCTCCATCACAAAGGCACCATAAATAATTGACCGCAATTAGCTGCCTCTGCTGAGCACGAAAGCCAGGGCCTGAGGTTCTGTGCTGTGCCCAGAGTGAACGAGTCTCTCCCTTGGGAGCAGAGCTCTTCCAGTTGGAAGCAGAGGTGACCTGCAGGACAATGTCTGCCAGTTCTTAGCTCGGGAAGAGATGAGTTTGCAGCTCCACCTCCTTAAAATTCAAAGGCAGAACAGGAGCAGCTGTGATGAGCCGAGTCACAACCCCCTGGGTGCAGCTCTCCTCCACCACGTATAAAACACCCCATCACAACCTGCCTCGCAGCACACGTTTCAGCCCATAAATAACTCTGGCAAGAGGCAGTACACACTGCAAACCACGTGTTCCGAACTCCAGACTAAACCTGCACTCTCCACAGTTCTTCACACTCCTTCTTTTCTCTTGAGCAGAGAGCTCAAGCCAGCCAAGTGTCAAGTGCTGTGTGTCCCTCCTGCCAGCCTGGAGAGGCAGCACCTCACGCTCAGCAGTTTTGTGCTGGAGCCTCTCCGCAGCCCCAGTGGTGCTGAGAAAAGGAGAGTAACGAGCCCTGGAACGAGACAAGGCTCTGCTGGAAACCAGGAGGTGCTTTGGAGGACACGTCAAGGCCAATGGCTGGTGATGAAGCAGCTGCAGGAGAACGGCAGGAACACAGAGGGATAAGACAATGTCTGCCATGGCTCTGGTGTGCTGGCTGCTGGGTGGGACGAGAAGGGGCTCAGGGGGACAGAGCAATGCAGCACTCAATACCAACAGAATACCTACAGAACGCTGTGACTTTGCACTGGGACTTGGGGCCAGGTTTTGGCAGCAGAAGGAGCTGCAGGAGTGGCTTCTGTGAGGATCTGCCCAAAGCTTCTCCACGTCCAACAGAGCCACACCAGCCAGCTCCAGGATGGACTGTCGCTGGGCAAAGCTGAGCCCAGCAGGGATGTGGGAGCAGATTTGAAACATGAAACAGATTTGAAACACGAAACAGATTTGAAATATGGGAAAAAAAGTCTGGACAACTGCAATGGCAGCTGGAGAGAAAAGTGAGAACACGTGAGAGAAACAGCCCGGCTGACGGACAGGTCAGTGAGGAAGGAAGGGCAGGGCGTGCTCCAGGCACTGTGACAGCAGCTCTGAGTGATCTCTCCCTCAACTTATCTCGACTCATGAACCTTTCACTGCATTTTCTCTCAGCCATCCTGCTGAGGAGGGGAGTGACAGACCTGGTGTCCAGCCAGGGTCAACCCACCACAGTGCTGGAGAACAGGAAACGGCATGTAACCAGCATAAAACTGAAATTTCAGGTAATTGAAAGGAGCAGTGAGGACCTTGAGGGGAGTTCAATTTGCAAGGCCAGCAGTACAGTACCAGCAACACCACAGAAAGCCAAGATGACCTACATAACAGTATCAGAAATTCCTATTTCTTATAGGAATTTAGGGACAAACAGGGAAAAAGTGATTACAGGCTGGTTTACTTAGCAGAAGACATGAGTAAAGCAAGGAAGGTACAAAGGGAGCAATAAAGAGGGTCAGGAAATGGCAAAAGAAATAATTGATGGCAGTGTTTTCTGAATTGTAACTCGGTAATGTGAGCGTGTAATTTATAAATAGCACAGCCTTCTGCATCAGTTATATCTTACACTTGAATTTTGAAGGGATCTGAGACAACAGTGACAGTTGCAGCTGATCTGATGGGTGCTGCACTCCAAAAGTGCGTGATGAGGGAGGAGAGGATGCTGTGGCAAAGGTGTGAAGCTCTGAAGGTCAGTGCTAGCTAATTCAACCTTGCTGGGAAACCCCAGCTTCAATCAGGAGCAAGGAAAATCTATGGCACACCATCATGTTTTAACTCACATGACGTACTGAAAAAAAAAATCAAATAAATACATGGCTAATTAAGAAAAAAATAGTAAGAAAAAGGGTACCTCCGTGTCTCACCTTGCCAGTGATGCTTGTAGTCACACATCCGTGACAGGGCGATCATCATGGCACAGTAGAGAGGCAGAATTGCTGCACAGAGCCTCCAGCTCTTCCCACGGCCGCTCTCCGTGAAGCAGTGCAGCTTCCCAGCCAGGTAGAAGGTGGTGAAGCCAAGGCCTGAAAATGCAACTGATAAAGCAAAACACATCACTACAGTAAATTGTCGTTAGCGCTGGTTTGGTTGGTTGGGGTTTTTATTATTAAAGCAGTCGTGATCTTACAAACTTTGAAAAAATCACATTTTTGGGGAAGCGAATAGGAAAAGACATTCTCCCACAAGATCCATGACATACATATGTTCTCCACAGCAGTGGTGTTACCTATGGAGCAACGCAAGCAACCAGGCAAGGGAACACTCAGAAGCAAATTGATTTTTTTCTAATATATATATTCAGCTTTCACATAATCTGACGTGTCTGCAAACACTGTGTTGCCCCTAGACATTCACCTAGCCCATAGAAATTTAATTTTTTTTCCTTCAGCAATTTACCTTTTTCCTCTGGGTGAGACATCAGACACTAAATTAAACATTTAAGTGAATCTTTAACTTGAGTCACAAAAGCTTTTTCATGCTTCAACCTCCAGCATATCTTTCCTGATTTTAGACCTATTCTAAAAAGTTAAGGTTCAAAGCAGGAAAGGATTCAGACAGTTTGCACTGTAATTGAATTACATTTAAATGAGATTTTTAGGTTCCATTACCCAGTTTCTATAGAACATGCACAACTGGCAGTGATGAGAGAACTCAGGCACCAAGTTTATGCCCTGAACTTCTTTCCTGTTGCAGCTCTTCACCTTCCAGAGGGACACTGCACAAGGACAGGACCTGTTTGTACCATTTCATCTTCCAGCTGAGTAGATGGAGTGATCAAAATGAAATCTGTCTTGGATATGTAATATCAAATGCAATTCTGAAGCAAAAACTTTCCCACTCCAAAAATACGTTTGTTTTCATATTTCTGTTTTTCACCTTGGGTTATTATTTTTTAGGTGAACTGAAATCTGAAGACAGTATTCCCAGGCAGAAGAATCAATTGCTTTGTGGTTTCATTTTCAGGCAATCTTCAATGCCCAGCAATTTAGAGGGCTCAAAGGAATATTGCCCAAACTATAAAGTAGGTGTTCAGCTCACACAGACTCATATTTAGGATTATTATCATTTACCAGGCCATTTTACCAGCAATTGTCAGCATGGTTCACAGCAGTAGCAGGTTTAGCTAAAAGGGCTTTAGAGAGAATCTGGTGATATTTTAAAAATACTATTTCCCCAGAATTTGTGGGGCTCTTTTCAGCGTCTGCCACATTTCCAGCAGGAGGTGCTCCTGGAAGAACATGGGAGTTCAGCAGGATCTGTGTTTGTAATAAACACAAAGGCAGATCTTGCCTTAGGTGGTTGATGTGTTCTTCTAAACGAAAAGGCAGAAAGAAGAGACTCACAAACACTCCCCTAGGGGAACCCACACTTGATAAAAGAGGGAAAAGTAATATATACTACTCTAGCTTGTGGCTGTGGAACTAACGTTGTGCACAGAAGCCTTACACTGCAGAATTTCAGATTGACTTCCCTTACTCTGGAGTGTGCAAATCCAGAAAGAGCTGCTTGACCAAACAGTCCCAGCGCATGCAGAGTCAGCAGGAAAACCCATGGAATTAACAGCAAAATGCTCTGGGATGTGGGATATCCATTATAAAAGTAACTACAGAATTCAAGACAACTCAATTGCTGTGCACCCCATGTGGGCAACTTTGCTTGATGGCTCTATTTTGAAGATGTCAGTCAAGAACATTAAGAAAAACAATTCACTCTTCAAGAGTCCTGGGCCTAAAGGTGATATTTACACTGAAGAATTGGTCCATCAGTAGAATGTATTTGACCACTTTTTCCTGCACCAGCTGGAGTCAATCCATCACCGCGTCACGAAGGAAATGCAAATACACACATGCCCTGAAGGGTTACACCCTGCCTACTGTCCTAGTGAGAATTATTAAGACAGGTCCCAAAGATTCAGCAAAGCAATACAAAAACACTTCTGAGCTGCCTTCTTCCAGAAAATAAATCCAACTCTCTTTATATAAGAAAGAGAAAAGCAACATAAAATACCAACCAATCCTGTTTGGAGACATCGATGTAAATGAAAAGAAGAAAATCATTCTGGCTTAGTTTAAAACAATGTTAATGCAAGAAAGATGCTGATACAAATTCCAGACACAAATATTTAATTGATTTTAAATGTTGTATGAGGAGAAAGCAATGAGGAGATGAGATATTTTTAACGATTGATGCAGCTAACTCAAATCAAAGTCCTGATGCCACAAGTTGCTGAACTCAGGAAAAACTCTCCTGAGACAAGCCACAGGTTCTGTCATGGCTTGTTAAAATGCTTTAAAATGCATTATCATTATTGGAATAAATAAAAATGCATTAGACTCAATTGTTCAGTTTGTTTCTATGATATTCTTTTTAAAAAAAAGTGAGTTCACAGGAGAAATGAGGAGGATGACAGCATCTGGAGACACCACAGATCCCATCCTGATTCCCTCCAGACAGGGAATTTAGGTGAGTTGAAAAACCTGTCTGTACAGACCAAACCAATCACCAAGTTGAAATGCATAAGGTGAGAAACTGTAAACAAGAATCTGATCTAAAGCACCCCAAATAAATTATTCATTAAAAAATGTAATTGCTTTTGTGAGTGTTTTTCTGAAATTTAAACTACCCCAGGAGGATCTTCAGCTTCTCAAGTTTTAATGGATGCTTAGCTAAGCACACAATAAATGCCTTTTTTCACATTAAGCAGTTTTTGAACTGAAGAAAAACCCCTCAACTTACTTAATTGACATCAAGTTACAAAATTGCAAAGAAATGGCCTTTGTAAGGATCAGAGAAAATGATCCATCTCTTTGTCTGCAATGCTTTATTCTTGCAGTGATTACTGTACATTTCCCAAATGCAAACACAGCCTATCCATCACTGGAATTGCTCAGCAGCAATTCCTACTGAGGAATTCCAGCAGCTAGGGCTACTGCTGAATGTTTTCAGTTTCACACTGTTCAAAGACTGAAATATTTATCTTTCTTGAAGGAAAAAGTATGGTACCAAATGAGTGCATAAATTTTAATGCTGAAATTCAATTCAAAGAGCATTTTATAGAAGTACAATTCCCAAAGAATGTTATGAGCTTATTATCACAAAATATTTTTATTTTTTTTTCCAAGTGGGACAGTCAATCACCTTCCCTTTGGCTTAGCTTTATTAATTTCTTTTCACAGAGAAAGACAGTTCAGCAGAAGCAACATGAAAAGCACATCACAAAATACAAATGTATGCAGGGACTGGGGAAATAAAAAAGAGGTCTTGGAGACAGAGACATGCTAGAACAAAAATAGACTTCTATTATCTGAAAAGCAAGAGTATTAGTCATTATATTGTTTTTGCACCACTGTCACAGTGAATTCTAAAGAACCTTTTCGGGTTTTTTTTGGTGATGTGATTTTTTATGCACCCTTCCAGATACCTCATCTCACATGAAATACCTTAGGTGGCCTCAGGATGTATCTCATCAGCACCAAAAAATGAGAACTAAGTTTTGCTTTGCTCAGTTCACGATGCCTTTTACAAAAAGTCCTAAAAGAGAACCTGTTCCACAGCCTACTTTTCCATTTCTGAGGATAGAAAACTTGAAAAAAATCCCCCTTCTCTGAGAACATAGTAAAGAGAAGATTAAACCAGCCCAGATCCTGGTATTACTTGTAATAATTTCTCTTTTTAAACACAGTATCTAGGCACAAGCCTCTCCAGCTCTAATACAAATTATGGCTGTGTGGGCATTTATGAGGTATTTGACAACAAATAATCCCTACCAAGAGCAATTTTTTCTTTTCCAGTTCAACACTGGGAGATACCAAGTCCCACCCACTGGGATTAGGGTAACTTCTTGCTTCCTGCTTTGCCATAATTATACCATCAGTAGCATCCTGGATAAGGATCACATCCTGCTCAACCTCTTCTCATCCCGTTCACCCTGCCAAGTATCTGCATCACTCATTCAGGGATGTGCATGTAATTTAAAACCTGTTTGAAGGAACTTGGCCCAAGCATACAGATGAGCATAAAAAATACAGTTGGGAAGACAGGCTGAAGTGTATCTCCATGGATGGAGATTTTTTACAGTGGAGGATCAGAATGCTTCTGTCAAGCTCATGGTCAGCAGTGTCAAGGAGTTTACTGGATTATGCCAGTTTTAGTACTGCAAATAATCCCCCTAAATCCTCCTAAAAGGAACTAGGGAAAGCCCAAGACTACGCCCAGTCTGAGAGGAAGGGTTATATAGAAAATCACTGCTTCTCTTTCATGGTGTGACACACAGCAGGAACAGGAAAACGTTATTTATTCCTGCAGCACTGCAAAATGCAAAGCAATGAAGCCTGATCTATCCACCCTCTGCGAGAGGAACTTTTCACTGGGGTTTTATGTAGAGAAGTAGAGTTTGGACAGGAGGAAGGCAAATGACTTTGAGCCTTTTTCACCCCCAATTTCAAAGTGAACAAGGACACCAAGGAGAAAGTGGCTGCACAGAAACATTGTACTATCACTGAATTCAGTGGGCTCCAAATTTGCCAAACAACACTCTCTCGAGAGAGACTTTTAAATAACTCTCTTGAGAAAATCAGGGACTGAAAAGTTGGGCATCTTCATTTCCAATTCAATCTAGAATGAAGTTTGCTATCTGAGGAGAGCAAAACTAGAGTTTCTCTCCATTCTGCAGTATGCGGTAGGTTTGGGATTAATACCTCTAAACATACAAAGAAAAAGGAGAAAATGTAATTTTAGAAAGTGCTAAATAGCTGAGGTGTTCAGCATGGAGAAGAGAAGGCTCGGGGCAACCTGGGCTAGTGGGAGGTGTCCTTGCCCATGGCAGGGGGCTGGAACTGGATGATCTTTAAGGTCCCTTCCAACCCAAATCCTCCAGTGATACTACATCCTACAGTGTAAAACAAATGCACAGAACGTGTTGGCCAGGTAGGATAAATCCCAGTGAGGAACCACTGTTTTACACTGCCAGGACTCATTCATTAAAAGCCTTTTAATTTTTTAATTCAGGAAAAAAAGGAAAGCCTTTTGCAGGCCTGCTTGAGACATACACATAATCTGAACCTCAAACAGACTCAAAACAGTTGATTTATTATTAAGGCTGGAAAACCAAACTTTAAGGAGTTCATTTCACAAGCCCCTCATGAATTCCAACAGCCCCTGTTGTTGAGTATTCACAGGTAATTATGTCAGAGAAGAGGTAGAAGCATTAAACATAACCATTCCTGAGTACACTTAGAGTTTGAATTAAGAAGCCAATAAACCCCACTGGACTTTTTTTTCCCCTGCATATCTAAGAAATCCGTTTCATATTTGCCTGGATTCTTTTATAAAAGGATGAAATATTTCAGTGAGACAGTGCCATACAGCTGTTAATTAAGAGATTTATCTTGAAAATAGGGCAGTAGCAGCAATTACTGCCAAAAACCTGTGGCTTGTAGCTCATTTGTTACTTAAAATGTTCATTTTCAAGTAAAGGAGATATGATTATCCTCCATGAAATTTCTAGCTAAAGATAATTAACAGTTCAAATTTAGATACCCAACTATAATTGCAAGTACTGAGGTAATATTTTATAAAAATTATCACATGATAGCAAATATTTCTATTGAAATTCAGTAATTTCTTCGCTCTGAAGCACATAAATCACTTTGATTTTTCAAACAAATGGATGTCCTTTAACATGTAAAAATATTTTCCTTCTCACAACTGACTAATTTTAATTATTTAGTGGAAAAGGGGAGGAGGAGCTACCTGTCCTTTCACCCTAATGACATAATATCTCCCAGTCACCTTTTTTCTTTGTAGTGGCACAGCAAGAAACACCACAAATGCTATGTTCATTTAATTAGTGCTTCATCAAGCCAGTCTGGTGCGAGCATAAATTATATAATCAGCATTAATAGCATCAGAGAAGGCAACTCCTTGGGGATAATACAACAGTAGTGACAAACACTGATTGGAGCAGTCAATTGTCAAGAGATAGAGACAATAAAATATTAACAACCAGTCAGTCACCAGCAAAAAGGTGCTGGGATGTTCTGAGAGTTGTAGAATCTTTACCTGCCTAAGAAGACAATTCACACCCAGAATGCTGTCACACTTTATAACTGGTTCAGAGAAGCAAAAAACCCAAGAGATTTCTCTCTTTTTCTCCCAAAACCAAGGAGGGGTCTAGACTGAAACCTAATTCAGGAGTAATCCTGAGAAAGCTTTCAGCCCAAAAAAGCAGAGTTCAGCAGGGAGGGATGGGACACATCCAAACAAACGCAGCCCCTGGCCTGTGAACCAGTTATCAGGACTACAACTGTCAGAGGTAAATTCACATTTCCAAGGAATGTCATAGAACAATACACAGAATCAAGGCCAGATCCATGAATTTATTCTCCTGCTCCTCATATTTAACTCCTACTCATCACCTGCCCTGCTGCAAGAGGCATTCTCTGCACACAGTGATATTTTTCATTGAGATTCCAGCCTCACTAAACAATACCAGAAAATGATGTCATATCCTATTGTTTGATAGCAGAATTATCTTTTAACCATTACCTATTGACTTTTTTGTTATTTACATCAACTAGTAGTTCAGTTTTTTTAGACAGGATCTTCCTGTCTAAAAAAAGTTTTGTTCATCCACACAAACTTACTGATTTCAAACAGGTAATGAAAGAAGACAGAGCAGGAAACATGGAGAATAGAAGAGAAAATAACAGAGTATTTCAACAATTATCATCTAATCTAACTGCCTGACCACTGCAGGGCTGACCAAAAGCTAAAGCAAATTATTAAGGGCAGTGTCCAAATGCCTCTTAAACAGTGACAGGCTTGGGAAACACTGCCCACCTCCCTGGGAAGCCTCACCCAGTGTTTGACCAGTCTCTTAGTAAAGACATTCTTCTAATGTCGAGTCTGACCCTCCCCTGGCACAGCTTTGAGTCATTCCCATGTGTCCTGTCACTGGATCCCAGGGTGAAGAGATCAGCAGAGACAGGCTAATAAAATGAAGAATAAATAGCTTATCATATAGTAGAGAACTCCTTGCATGACTGAGCAAGTGATGCTTTAAATACTTAGTGATATTTAAATATTTTTAAATAAGATTTAATATGACTCAGCAGTCATACTAAATCATCTTCAGTCCCAAGTGTCTGTGGAAATGTTATGACAGCATAAACATCTGGCCAATCATTCTGATTTCTATTTTCTGATTAATTCCCACAGTAAAATCATCCAGAGATTTCTTCCTTCCCCCCACCTCCCCTGGGAGTGATTTTTTTAAAAATACTTCCCATGATATTTCATCCACAAATCCAGCCTGCATTGCCTTCCAACACGATCAGAACCCCCCAACACAATCGTTGTCCAAAAGTTTCTAGTTGCTTAAATAAAATGTAGGAACCAGACTGAGAGACTTCTAAACCCAATGTCTTAGTTCAGGCTGAAACAAAGGAAAACTGAAAGTCTCGAGAGAAAACCACCAGACAAATCAGTCGATTTCAACAAAGCAGTATTAGTTTTAAAAATATTTTGCACAAATATTTGCCATACAGGTTTTGTTTGAGAAAACATTGATGTCATTATTTGCTCAGTCTTCTGCAGAAGGAAGGGGAAAAGAATTACCTGCAATAGCTCATGTTTTCTATGTTGAACTGACAGCATTAGCAAAATCCAAATGAGGCTTTTGCAGGTGCTTTTTTTTCTTTCTGGCATAAATAATATACTTGATTTCCTGCATTTATCTCATAGCTTTTATCTCAAGAGCCTTTTAATATCCTCTTGCTTTCAAGAGACCTAAATTAATGTTTTCAGAAAATGTTATGACTGAGATTTCTGCAGTTTGATAAATCAGTCAGCCACCTCTAAAGGAAGGTGCCTGGCATTTTAAGTTTATCATTCAATTTCAAAGGTTTTATTGAGTTATTTTTCTTTTGCTTATAGCAGAATTGTCATTGGTACTCCTGATTTAAATGAAGTAATTCTGGATTGACTCAGAGTTATTTGCATTAGAAGAACACGATCTTGTGTGAGTCAGGTCTATCCCTTTTGCTGCTCAAAGGGGATTTGAGTGTGCAAGGAGGATTTGGAGACCGATCACCACTAATTCTTTCGGGGTGGAAAAGACCCACCCCAACTTATAAAGGTGAGTGCTCTGGAGAGTTTTAAAGTGCTCATGGAAACTGAATGGTTGGGTTTACTTCCAAGTAGCTCTAATACAGGTAGAACACGCTCCTACATATTCTGATTTATTCTTTCCATGGGCTGGAACACCACACCTTGTGCTGCAATGGCACTTTGGAGGAAGCTCAATATTTGCCAGTGCAGTAGAGAGATTTCTTCCTTAAGGATGGTCAGAAAGTGATGTGCCAGCCTCCTCTGAGTTAACAGCCTTCCATTTTCAAATCAGCCTCGTGCTTTCTGACCCATTTCACTCCAGAGAAGAGCTGTCACTACAGTTCACAGATGGAAATTGATCTTTAGATCTCCGGTGTGACTCAAAGTCCTTTTAACTGAAAAGGTCAGGCAGAAGAACAATGTCTTTACTTTAGATACAGCTGAAATCTGCAGCATCACAACAAAGTCTTCTGCAGGCTGTGAAACCAAGCATTTACCTTAACCTTAGCTTACAAATTCTGCCTAAAAAGCCAAAGTTAGGCAAGAGGAAAGGAAGAATTAGACTGAAAGGTAATTAAGCTCCTTCCCTGCACAGATGAAAGCAAACTGAACAGATATAATAACCAAGAAACAGCAGCAGCTGCGAAAACTGCTTTATTGGAGCTGAGATCAGAGATTTAATTACACTTGCAGCTCACTTTTTTTTTTAACTTCAGCTTTTTATATATTTCCATTTTGTCTGTGAGGTAAGTGTAAACTACAGCTCGAAAGGCAAACAAAAGAATTTTCTTCTTCACTTCTAAAGGGCCATTATTTTCTCAAGCATATCAAGACACCTTCATTCATCAAGGAGGTAATTAAAAAACACATGACAACACAAGTCACTGTTACTGTCCCCACAGCCTCTGACTGCGTTCTTCATTTCAGATTTCTGATTAAATTTCTCTGATTTCTTCAGTGATATTCAACTGTAATCTCTACAAACCTCTTTCAGCCAATATAATGAAAAGAAAATAAACAAAATCACCCACACAAGAGATGAAAGCTCTCACCTAGCTCTGTGTTAACATTCATTCTGTAAATATAAAATTGAGATGCTACCACAAAATCATTTCTTCAAAACTGTTTCTTCCTTGCAAAAAGGAATCTCTAGACTCAATAAAGATTTTTATTAAAAAATAATCCATGACACAATTTAGCCAAAAGTCAACTTTTCAAACCAATTTAAGTAACTAAACTGCAGCTACAAAAATAAAAAGCACATGAATGTTTTATTTATTTTGCTGCTGACACAGCAATTTTATACAGCACATGTTAATTTTTAATTGATTTTATTCCCATAAATCCATCCAATCCAACGTGAAATTTTAAGTTCAATTATCTCTGCAGCCACTATGTTAAAATAATTAATTGTTGGCGAGTTTGGCTTCCAGTCAGCTGATGGGATCTTTCTCTCAGGGATCAATAGCCAGCAGGAATCCCCTGAAGTCCAACACAGGGAAATGCAAACTCCTGAACTGGGGGAAGAACGTCCCAACTCTGCTGGGTGGTAGCCAGTACAAGGTGAAGAGACAATTGGCACCAACTGAAGCACCAGAAATTGCATTTAAATATAAGAAACAACATTTTCACTGTGAGAGTGGTCAGGCACTGGACCAGGTTTCCCTGTGAGACAGGCTGAGCAATCTTCATATTAAATCAAAACTCAACTGGAAATCATCCTCTGGAACCTCCTCTCCCTGACCCTGCTTTGATTAGTGGCTGGAACTGCACAATTTCCAGAGGGACCTTTATCCTAAAAGTTCTGTGAATCCAGCTATAAGCTGACATAAACCAGACTAACAGGTGATTATTCATTTTTTTCACAGCAGACACATCAGTTTCAAGATGTCTGTGTGGGTTTTCAGAGCCAACACGGGCTCCATCTCCCCCTGACCACCAACACCCAGCAGTACAAGCTCCAAGGAGGTTAAATTAACCTCTCACCAAGCCACTGTTTTCCCTCCAGTACAAAGGTACCAAAACCAGTTTCGTGCAACTTCCTCTAATCCAATTCCTTAGCTGAAAAACATGTCTTCAATACTTCTGGCCAATTCAGAAATAACACATTTTAAAATAGCCACTAAATAAAGCTGAAGCCAAAACTGGCAACTGCAATCTGCTTGCAAATGTTTTGAGCAGAATAAGAGCCTAAAGGGAGTTATATCATGAAGAATTAATCACTTCCTCTAAGAAAGCAAACAGGGTCAAGAATCTGGCATTAAATTCACAGAGGATTTTTGGTGTTTCCAAATAAATTGTGTCGTGTTACTATTATTTACCCATATGTGCTTGTACAAGGACTCCATTACTACAATCACAGCAGCACATGGGATATCTCCCTGTCGAGGATTTCATTCTTTCTTTTAAGCTAAACAGCCCATTTTACTGAACAATATTTGAAGTAAACCTGTACTGCTGATTTGCTACTTACTGTTCTGATAAAAACATTTGAACATAAACATTTAAGATGTAACCATGAAGTTGTCCTGGTTCTGGCAATGTCAAGAGTAATCCACTAAGCTATATTAACACAAGCACATACTACTTTTGCAGCACTTTTTTGGCCTGCTGTTGGTGGCCTGTCCTGATTTATACAGGTGAAATCTGGGTCAAAGATTCAGTTAAAACACGATGGATCAGGTATTTATTCCTCTGATTTGGAGCTCTGTATCCAAAACTTGGTATCACCAACTTGGAAAGATGATCTAGATTCATATTTTAAGCCAGAATTCATTTCAGACAGCAACTGGGAAAAGACTTGGACAAAATCCAACTCATAAAATCTGGTAGAACCAGCTTATATTTGTGCCATTACCAGGACATAAAGCGAGAAGAGAATTTGCCCCTTTATTCCCCTCCTCCTTCCAGCCACCTGCCTGGTGATGTGGCAACACCACAGGTAATTTACTGCTCATATTCTTCTGCCCTCCTCTGAGGACTCTTTAGAAGTCCCAGGGCATTGCAACAATTTTAAGCCGCAACTCACAAACCCTACGTGCTTTCAGAAATGTGAGCTCTCATACGGAAAACACGCTCAGTATTCCTGTCACCTTAATTAAACATGTTCTTGACATATGGTCCTCTGCTTACAGGCAAGATCAGTCTTCCTTGTGCATGAAAAAACCCTGGTGGCTTCTAGGCTGAACATGTTTCCCGAAAAAAATCAGATATATTCTCCAAAGAAAGATATTTACCCAATTATAGTAATTATGACCAATTATAGCTAATTGTAATTTAACACAGGATCTAGAAAGCTGACGTTCTCCCTCACGACCCCATGGTAATGATACAAATTCTAAATTCTCTCACCAAAATAAGCTCAGACCTCTCTGTCCCCACAAATACCAGACAATCAAATGCTCACCTCTTGTAGCCTGTAGAGTGGCACATTGTGAAATCTTCCTTGAGCTGGCAAATGCATAAAGCTACTCAAAGCAACAAAGAACTGTTAATTAAATGAACCCTACTGATTTCTTTTCCATTTTTAATTACTGATTATCTGGCCTACCTGGAATTGCTCCACTGGATATAAACCTGGAATTACAAGCATTTATTTCCCATGCACATTGATTTTTGGATAAATAAGACCCCAGGACTCGTAAGTTCCTATTTTGTTTGTGGAGAGATCTTGTCAGCCTGACACAAATGTCAAAATGACATCAGACATGAGATAAAAAGGAAGAAATCAATTAGGAAAAGCTTTCTATCCATCCCATTAGTATAATGTATGCCTGCAAATTCAGTGATCTGTTCAGGTCCCCGTTGTGCACGTGGCTTGTCCAATTAACTGTTCTGTGTTCATTCACCTTAATTTTCCTCCTGCATGTGCTGCAGTCAGTTAAATGCTCTTTATCCACACATTGCATTTTTCATCAGCTGGTTTGCTGGGCAGTCATTACCAATAAAAGGTTTCTACTGATTTCTGCTCAGTCTGTCCTGTTTGTTCCATTGAATACACTCAATCATTCCGTCTGTATGTCCGTCCATCTGGTTGCTCATTTTTGACCTCGTTGCAAGGAGAGAAAAATACATCTGGAGAGGAGGGGATGCCAGGAGGTCTCTCCAAGGCAGGCTGCCCAAAGGCTCTCTGCAAGAAAACTCTTCAGAAGGCACGCGGGAAGGACACAGGCAGGAAAAAATGCTGCATTTCTGACCTTCATAAACACCACTCTTCTGATGAAGTATGGGCCTAGAGAAGCTGCGTGGTGCCGTCACAGGTGGTGGCTTTAAAGCAGCATAAAATCCCCAACGCATTGTAAAACCATGGAAATACCAAATATGGAAAAACAAATGTGTACTTTGGAGTTATTCTGGGTGTCAGAATAGCAGCATATTCCTGCGACTCAGGAACACCTCTGAGCTACTGGAGCCAGGCAGGAGTCTGGGCTCCCTACAGCCAAATGTCCACTCCCTCACACAAGATACTCTGGCAGCACACTGGAAAAGATCCAAACAATCCAAAAGATCCAGAGATTTCCCTGATCCAGTGGAACATGCAAGCCACTCTTCGGCTTTACGAAACGATCTATGCTCCACACGTGTTTTTTTTCTCTATATGACATGCACTCCTTGGCCCAGGGAGGTGAAGCCAAGAAAATCATCTGTGCTCCAAGAAAGCAGAACTCTCCTCCAGGGCATAAGCTGGCTCTGAGAGTGGTAACAGGTTGTTCACAACGTTTTTATGGACTAAGCAAGGTCAGGCCAGGCCATCTGGGAGTGCCAGTGCTGTCACTCTTGATGCACATCCCTGCATTTCACATTCTTACAGCTCCCCATTTACAGCTCCACAGGCTTTTCTTGTTAAAGGCCTCGTCTTGCTTGGCTGAGGTTTTAGATTCTGGTATAACAAAGCTTGTGATTGACAGCCTATCCTAGAAATGCCTTAAGAAAAACTGTTTTGAAGATGAAAATGGCTCTTGACTGAAGCTTCTAGCCCCTCTTTATGAGCTGCCTGGCAGCTTCTACTTGTGATTTATTTTCCTTGTGGGTTCAAGTGAAGCAGGAAACACCAAACTGCAGTGGGCTACTTGTAACCATCATACCAAGAGAAGTACTATAGTTTATGTCAATTCTCATCCTCCTCACTCACTTCTGTAGCCATGAAAATAGAAAAAATCATCCCACAAACACTAACAGAAACAAAAAAAAACCTTTTTGGTGCTGTTTCATGAATTTCACAACACAAAGAGAAGGGATGACAGAAATCTGAAGAGTGGAACTCCTTCACTTTACCTCGTAACAATCTTGTGCTGACGGAAGGGAGAAAGGTGCCAAGAAAAAATTTGGGACTGAGATCATGGGAGGAAAGTTTGCAAATACCTACACGGTAAGAAGACAGGAAGGACAGGTTTTAAAACTGAGCTAAGAAAATGGAGAATTATAGCACTATTTGCAAACATGAATTATTATATCCCAAACATCCCCATTGCTTCATAGGTGTAAGAAAGCAGTACAAGGGTGTGCTTCCCATAATACTCTTTTATTTTTTACTCTTTATTCTACTGGGAAGGAAGTAATAGCAAGAAACTAAATTCATGATCACGACTATAAACTATTCTTGATAAAACTGACAATTCTAGTTATCGAAATCATTTTCCTGCAGAGAATAAGGGTTAGCATTGTATGCTTGTCAAATGAAATGCTTTCCTTCTCCATTATGAGACCAAAATATGTATGGATTTTTAAGGCTTGCAGAGACTTAGATATTATAACATCAGGCTTCAAGCAGCTAAGTAGTTCAAGCAGCTGCAGAATTGCCTCATTCTAACACACACTTACCAACTGATAAAAATTACTGAATATATAATATCTCTTCATTCTTATCACATTTTAATAAAAGGCTTTGTAGTGGGAAATACAGTCAACTCAGCCACATGCTAATCTTATGTCAGTGATGGGGAAAGCTGCTCTCATAATTTTGATCTAATTACTCTGGGATATCATTCTGCTTCAATAAATTTGGTGTGAGCTGCAGCACCATAACTCAGTGCCTGGTAAAAGGAAAGCCCCAGGACTCCTTCTGTGGCTGCCCCACTGGCTTAGAACTAAAGCTTATAAGATATCCACAAACACCTACTAATCTCTTACTCATTTCTTTCACTCAAACAAGGAAGAAAGAGCAAAATCAGGTCACAATTTCATTCATCTCATCACCCAACTTGTTTGCAATACATACTTCTGCACAATTAGGCAATTTGAAGTTACCACTTTCAAAAAAAATCCGTAGATACGACTTACTAGTTCTTAATTGGTTGTTCTTAGAACAGCTGAAAGCAACAAACATTACTGGCCAAAAAACCCCAAAGAACCTGGCAGTAATCAAGTTATTTTACAGATGAAAAGAAGTTTTATGACACATGACATAAAAAACACTGGAAGTCATCTCCTCAAGACAGAGAAAAGAACTTTTACAAACATCTAAGTTAGTAAAACTAATTAAATCAGATAGATGAACTCTCAAAAAGCCACCTAAACATCTGTCAGAATACAGCACAAACTGGGGGTATCTGATCAAACCATGAGACCTTGATTGAGGACCACCTCAAAGCCAAAAGAAGAGTGACTGCACTGTCCTACTTCATACTCCAGTGGAAGATAATAAAATAAATATTTACTAAATAGACAAAGGTCTGCACTGGGGAACAAATGCCCCCCAGAATCACAGTGTTCTGTAACCTTGAATGTGCTTCACTCTGTTGACAGTCCTGCTATGACTCTGAATGATCTCAGGTGGCTCCCAAGGTAAGGAAGGGTCACAGGCTCACAACTTTATTTCCAGAAAGAAATTTTTGACTTTCTGAAAGTCAGAAATTCACGCTCCTCCAGCAAAAATCAGGTTCACGATCCAGCAGAAAAAAAGCAACGCCAAACCACAGAAAGGACAGCTTTTTACAAAAGAGGCACCGTGTTTAAATGAACTTACAGGAAGAGTGGATGCTTGGAAAGCTTTTTCTGCCTTCAGAGACCAGGTCTGGATCACCTGTGCAGTGCATTTCAGAGTTCATTACTCCATCTGGAAAGCAGCGGTAAAAGAAATCGGGACGCGGTCTACAAAAAACACCATGGATATTAAAAATACAAAAGCTGTAGTAACAAATAAACCTCAAAGTGATTATTACATTTACTGCTTATTACATGCATGCAGCTTACTCTTGCCTAGAGTGATCAGTCTTGTGCAGAGCAGTGTAATGACCCTCAGATTTTCACAGGTCTTGCTGAAACACCCAGCTCAGAACATCCTCAAAACAACCACCAAAATCTAAGCCAGCCTTGATGCTGTCTCAGTGCATTGAGCTCTGAGTTTCTCCTGACCCTGCTGAGAGCTGGGCCTGCAGCTTTGACTGGTTTCATACTGATCCTGAGCTAACAAACCACGTGGAGAAGAAAAGAGAATGATCACAGATTCAGAGACAAGCTGACAGCAAAACAGTTGGCTTGGAGTGCGGGAAAAATGAGCTTATTCCTGTCTAAAGAAGAGGGTGTGTCCTTCATTATTTTAAAAGCACCCTTCAAATAAAAGTGCCAAGTGCCATTACTGTCAGGGCATCCGTTCTGCAGCAGAGAGGGTTCATCAGAAAACAAACACAAATATTGCTTCCTCAATGCTGCAAAACATCCCAACAACAAAAGCAGCACGGGATTCTGTCAAATAGTCTATGAATTCAAGTCAAATGCGTATTTTTCAGCTGAAATTATTCAAAGTTTTGATAAAGAGAAAAAAGCGCCTAAGAACATATTTTTCAGGAAGTTTTGTTCGCTAGATTTTTCTGAGCATTTTATTCAAAATTATGCTTCCCTAAAGAAATGTTCGACCCAGGAGTCCGTTTACTGCTCATCCCCCAGGTTTGTTTTGCCATGGATGTTGATGTCACCCGGCCACAGAAGATGCTCCTCACAAAATGCAGGCACTGGGTTATGCAGAGGCTCAGCTGATTGCTATTTCATCAGACAAGGGGCACTGGCATCCAAACCCCCCCATGCTGTGACTCTGCCCTCCCGTGCTGCCGGTTTAATGGGCTGATTTCAGCTCCCACCGTTCCTCCCAAAGCCCTGGCCTGTCTGGATCTGCCAGCAAACAGCAGGACACGGGGGCGTGGATCCCTGCCACAGGGGGATGGCACATAATGGAGCTGTACAACACCTGCACCAGGCAAAGGATGGCTCCACAGGGGCCCCTCAGACCCCACGTGCTCTGGAGCAGCAGTTCTCTATTTACTGGGATGTGTTGGAGCTGTCAATCTGTCTCTGCTTCTCCCAACCCTTAAACCCATCATTTACAACATGACAGGACTTACCTTCCCACTATTAACTTAATAGTATTTGTGCAGACACCGTTCAGAGCTAGAGCCAAGGAAACAGCTACAAAACAGAATGAACAAACAGAACAATAATAACCTAAACACCAAGCAAGAAATTGCAGCATCACAGCATTTGATTTATAGATTTAAACATTTGCTGGACTGAAAACTGAATGATCCTCCTTTTCAGCCTGCTGTTTTTCTTATTAGCCAGGCTAAGGACAGACCCCAGAGCATCATAATAACCATGACTTACTTTGTTCTTATTTCCCTACACAAAGCCAGTTTTCCTGCCATGCCATTTGCACAGGCATAAGTCAACAGATGGAAAAAACATGAAAGAATAAAGTACTGTTGGTTAGCAATCTTTTAGTTCTGTAATTTACTAGATTAAACTGTCATGCTCTTTGGGTCAAGCAGAAATCCTGTACAGACCAATATGTAAAATATACATATATATATATGTGTGTGTGTGTATGTGTGATGCAATGAAATAGTTCACTTCCAGGCTAAAGAACTGCCTCTTGGCTAAAACTAGAATTGGATTACTTTCTTTATTTCTCTTTCAAAAGGATTTGAAGGTTTTGATTGAATATTTCAGTGTTTTCCCCTTACGTTTGCTCCCATGATTAACAAATTTTTCTAATAAAATGGGAGAATAAGCAGGAACTGTCATATCAGGTAAGACTTAATCATCTTTTCTGTTTGTGCTTGCATGCCAAGTCCCTAGACTTCCCAAAGAACCTCATCTCAAGCCTGTGGAGATCTTTGCCTTGATTTCACTGGCACTTGCATCCTGCACATACACACATTTTAGATTGAAACTGATTTAATTTTGCAGTCCACACAGTAACTCCCTGTTGCAAAACAGGAGCCAACGAGTTTTATTTCCCATCAGAAAAAAAAAAGTTATCAGGCAAATGTCTGATTTCCAGCAGAACATTTACAGTAATACAACACTGATTGTGACAGCCACATGAGCTATTTTCTCCTTGGGCTGCTGCCCCAGATGCTGCACTTCAGCAGCACTCATCCTGTCTCCATAAAACCTGTGCCTGAGGATATGACAGATCATAAAAATGTGTTATAGGATCTATTTTTTAAAGGTAAAAAAAAAAGTTGGGCCTTCATCAAAGCAAAAATAAGGGTTTTCTCAGAATATAACAATAGCTGCCAGCAAAAATAAAAGAACAAGTCAATCTTAGAGACACTCATACTGTCAAAAAACTCTTCCTCTTTCAACACCCGTGTTCACAGTGACCATTCAATCCTGTACTCTGTTTTTCCCCCTCCATTGTTTTGTCTGTTTTTTATGGAAAACTTGGGGAGATTTTCCACGAAGTCAAACGCAGATGACCAGCAATGCCACAGCACTACTCTCCCCTTTGTAAAAAACATACCTGCTTTTGCAGACAGGCAGTAAAATTTAGTCTTTTTGTGGAGCTTTGTCTGGATTGTTCATTGTACACGTGAGCTGTGCTTTCGCTGTTGCCTATTCCTCACACTGGCAATCCAAGCATCATGTGACAGAGAAATGTAGGATGGTAAAAAAAATTCTGTTTGCTCTGCTGTTATTTCCTTTAAGAAAGATTCATATTGCCCATCTAAAGCCATATAATCCAGTCAGTGAGAGATTTAGGCACTTCCAGGGGAAGGCTGAAGGGCACCTAAATTAACTCCTCCTCACTCCAGGTGCACTGAATCCCCTTCTTTGCATTAATGGCTACATGAGGGGCAAAGAATTTTCACATCCTTCTAATCTTCTCTCTCCTCTATGCATCATGCTCAAAGAAATCCACCTTTTGGGGCACTCCTGATCATTCATTATTAACATTCTGTGCCAAATCTCAGCAAATCAGGGGCCCACCACACCTAATGAACCTTCACATCCCCAGATACTGAATCCTGTTAGTGTACAGTGCACTTGAACATAAATAAGCCACAAGAAGTTCCACACTCATGGCACAGACTGAACAGAACATCAAGGTTGGTTTTCCTTAGTCTGGGTAGCAAGAGGAATACTGGGGAAGATGGCCATTTTCTCCTAGATGTTACAGAGGGAAACACAACAGAAGGAAAAACAGCAGGAAAAAAATTAAATAATGTCTTTTTAGAACAAAAAGGTGAGAGTAAGTGACGGAGAAACTGAGCCTAAGCTGCTTTCCTTCTTACCCAACAGAAAGTGGGGCTCAGAACTGAGTGTGTCCATTTTATGAATGAGGAGTTATTTCCACTGAATGGACTTGTCAGCAAAGAATCACTCTGAGACATTTCAGATCTTACAGCAAAAGACTGGCAGCAACCAAAACAAACCCAGGATCATTTCACACCTGTGAGAGAGCAACTGGAGAAAGAATAATCTGTGAGAATGGAGAAAGAATATTCTATGGGAATGAAGCCTTGCCTAAAAAAATGTTTCCAATTACACAGTGCCATTTACACCCTATCTAGCTAAGGCAAGGCTGAGTATTGCTTTGATTTTACTATGTAAGGGACAATAAATTAAAGTGTGAATTAGCCAGTAAAGCAGAATTTCAGAACTATATGTTGGTAAGGTCAACAAAAACATTTGCAGTTCTTGGTGCTTCAAGGTGTCCCTTGCCAGTGAAAGTGCTTGAATCGATATTGGCCTCTGGCAATATCTATGTAAAAAGGAGCTGGGCATGTATCACTGTAAGATTTCAAGAGATAGGCACAGCCAGAATTAGCTGGAACAGCTTAAGACCTACCCTCCCCATTGTTCTCTGCGCCTCTGCTCACATTCTCTGCCTACAACTGTTAATTAGACCTCACCCATAGCACAGGCACTACTGCTCCCAGTCCAGGATTAAGTGCACATCTAATTCCATTGGCAGTTGAAGATGAAACAACAGCTTCTAATTAGAAAAACTGAGCCAAGAGCACGGATTTTGCAGTGGGTGACAGTGAATTCCAGGAGAAGATCAGAGAAAACAATGAGAGGAGTAATTTCCTACACTAAGCAGCTGAGTCCCACAGGACTTTCCAGTCTAAGCCTTAATTTAGAATAGCTGCAAGTATAAATAAGAGGTAAGTAATAGATTGGGTGTGACAGAAAAATATACATCTGAACCGTCTCTCAGATGGACTTGTCTTTGCTGATCAAATTCCAGCCCTTGCTGGCCACATTGTGGAATTAAGGCACAGAATTTGTACATCTACAAACACACATAAACCCAAAGGCTTCTGTGAGATGCCTTGAAACTGGGCTGAAAACAACTGTAATGGACTTTAATGGAGACAGGTTTTCTTCAGGGCTTGGACTACACTTGGAATCAATCTCTGGGAGCTATCACACATTTTTCCACCTTGAAGTATGACATACATTACCTAAGAAAGCCTCTTTAATTTCAGTCTTGTCTGTTCGACGGATTATTTTCACCACAAAAATGACTGCTAGTGGCGTGAGGAACGAAATTGCCTGTGAGAGATAACAAATATCATGTGTGAGAGCATCAATTCCTCCTCAGTCCAACGGGTTAATAATTAGCTGCAGCCAGCTCCATTTAAACTGAAAGGCTGAATGATCTTTATCAAACTCCTGACCTTAAGCAAAGTGGGATGATTTGTCTTTGCAACCACAGGGTGACGAGCACATTAATATTCCAATATAGCCCTCAGCTATAATTGATTTGTAATTGCCCAGAGCTGCATTTAAAATGTCAGCTTCTCCAGTGAAAAAGTAACAGTCCACGAGGTCCACAAAATTCATACACTGATCTATACAGATTTGGTACGTTTTTGCCACAGTGTGCATTGCTACAGCCCACCCACCCAGGCTGAGCTCTCAGCAAGACCCTGCTCAACACAACAGACTGCAGCACCAACCTCCTGGCATTTTAGAATGCTCCTTACCTTACTTTTTGTTTTCTTTTCAACTGTCACACTTGAATGCATTGGGAAGATTGTGTCATTATGATTCTTTCGTTTACAAGGTGTTCGGATGTGGAGCAAGCTGCTTTATTTTGTTCAAACCCAGAAAAAACAACGCCTGAGCATCTACAAGTTTAGTCACTGGTTAAACAGCACCTTATCCTGTAATTGACAGTGCTGGAGGACAGGAATCCTCCTACAAGGAGCCTGAAATGGCATCTGTGCCTCAGTGCACACACTTCATTCTCTTAAACAAAAATGAAAATTACTGGTTGAGATTTGGGGTTTTTTTTAAACATGGCAAAAATTAAGCTGTAAGTGGCACAAGGGGTGCCAGGTCTTGAGTAAGATTATGCTTTCTCTACTGAGGCTGAACTGTGCCTTACTTCTTAAATAGCCCCACTGACATCAAAACCAGACCTGACAGATGCATTACGGCAAAAGATGTGTGACTCAATCTTCTTTTTATACCACAGATTAATCCCAGTCCTCACTTCATGATTTTAGACAATTTGAGCTGGAAACAACACGAGAGTGCACTACATTTATTATTTTGGCTCTGCATCTTGTACCAGATTGCCCTCACCTGCATCTGCCAAATATTATCTAACTCAGTGAACCCCACAGATTAAAACACGGTCTGGAGTCTGTTCCCCTTTTCTACATTCAGGAAGGCAGGCACCAAGTTTTGTGCAAAAAAGATGTGTTATTTCCTCTTAAAATTCCCTTCTAAACATGTGTGAGATTCAAGTTTAGATGCCAATGTCACGTTACTGGTCCAGAAATGTTCACTTCTCTCTATCCTCATCGACAGTTTAATTTCTGCTTTCAGAGACAGAGTGTGAAATTTAAAAAAAAAAAAAAAAAAAGGTTAAAGCAACTCCTAAAATTTCATTCTTAAAAAAAAGGATTGCCACCAGAAAAAAAAAAAAAAGGTTAAAGCAACTCCTAGAATTTCATTCTTAAAAATAAGGATTGCCACCAGAAAAAAAATAAAAGAAGAAGAAAAAAGAAGAAGAAAAAAATATCTGCATTCCAGTTCTAAAGAACATGCAGAAATATAGCCAAGGCTGACAGGCTCATAGTGGTGGTTTAATGGAGTCAGAAATCTTTTGAACAAGCAGGAGCAGCAGAAATTATCAACAAAGAATAGCATTCAAGTGGCAGCGTGTTCCAAACCACTTCCACATCCATCTTCAGAAATCTGGTAAAAGTGCAGATTTCCTCATATTTCACAAGAATGTGAATTTTTGAGGGAGATGAAGAACTATTCATGTTCACGGCATATTGCTGCTCCTTACACAAAAGCATTATCTGGAAGGTGCTTTTTATTCTGCAGCAAAATGCACACACAAAGAAATTTTGGCTGGTGGCAGACTTCTTTCTATTTATTTTGCAAAAAGTTTCTCTACGGCTCATATCTAAAACAGATTTGGCAACATCCTAATGAGCAATACTCTCCTCAGATGCATCTCAGCTATGTTTCCTTTTCCAGCAGTGAAATATTCCAGCCTTGCCAGGGTTTTGTGGAATATGGACAAAATCCCTGTCATTTATTATTCATCCTGGCAAGCCAGGGATGTGCTGAGGTTACAGGGACTCCCACACACTTCCCTGCATCCAAAGGGAAGCTGGCAGTTACCTGCACCTTCCAACACAAGGAATATCCATTAATAGAGAGGCACAATCAGGCTCAGCTCTTCCCAGTTTTTGCTACCCATGCAGAAGTCAGCTTTGTCCAATTGGGATGTGCATTCACAATGTTTCTCTTGAATTCAAGTCTCCCACAGCAAATAAAATAATCCAGCAATCCATAAAGTCTTAGAGATTGCTTTCTGGTAAGCCATAGCCATGTGTTCCAATACCTGAGAAATTCTTTACACAATGAAAGCTTGTGAGCAATGCTAGAGTCAGATTTGTCTTCTTTTAAACTAAAAAAATAAGCAAAAAATGTAGAAATTACCCATGTTTCTTAATTTAAGAAGCTGTTCACTCTTTAAATGAGAACACAGTCCATACAAATGTTACTGACACAGTTGCCTCAAAGTTCCACCCACCACAAACTTTTCCAAAATCTGGGGCTATGGGAACAGGGGAATATATTATAATTATATCCCAGAATTGTGCTTCCCAGTGCTACTGCCTAAAGAACAAGAGGATGGACTAATGATTATCCCAACTGGTTTCAAAAATAATTTCACCACTGCAGCAAAACCCTGCACAATGATTCAGTCCTGGTTCTTGAACTCCTCAGTTATAAACAGATCAGAGAAACCATGGAGAAAAGCAATGCCGAGCAAAAGGAAAAATCACACAATTAAACTCAGGCTTTCCCAGCACAACAACTGAATGTTTGGCTTGGGGGTTATTTTGTTTGGTTGGTTGTTGTTTGATTTTGTTTTTTGGGGTTTTTTACGCAGCTGTCTTCCATTTCAGGAAAAACACATATTTTCATCCATCCAGGATGAAAAGTCCATAACTGAAGTGCTTCTTAATGCAATATAAACAAAATGTTTCTTGTTTATAAAGGCAAATCAAAAAACCAGGCTTTCAGCCTCTTAGACGGCTGGGATATATGGTCACCTCATGTGCAGAAGGCACCTTTAAGTTGTTCCTTAATTAAAAATTCTTCATAACTGAAGGATTAAGCCTTTACTAATAAAAAGCTGAATAGAAATTATATAGCTGATTGGCATTTAATCTGAATTCAAGTTCAAAAAGTAACACCCTGGCTTCACTGAAGACTCAGGAAGAGACGACTTTGAGGCAGCTGTTGAAAGGACTAAACTATTACTTTTACAGCCTGAATTACACCCATAATTTCAGCATTTCTGAGGTATTCTGTCTTATTGCACTCATATATAGAGATTATAATGAACATTAGTCATTGCTAGTGAAGGTTATCAAACCTACGAAGTTTGATAACCAAATTCAGCCGTCCAGCCTGCATGTGCTGAGCAGGGAAGAGCCAGAAGAGCAGTGGCAGCAGGGCAGCTCTGTGACATATTTAGTGTTGGCAGAAGCTAAAACAAAGGTTTTGCCTTGGGGAAAAAAAAAAGATTATTCAGAGTCAAGTATCTCAGTGCCTAACATGCCTAAAACAAATTGGATTTCAAAATTTAAGCACTTAACCTTATAAGAGCATGGCAAGGTTTTGTCAGGTCACCCAACCAGCTAATTGAAAAAGCTTCTCTACTCATTTATCTCACATCCCTCTCAGCTAACACTACTCTTAATCCTAAACTGAAAAATCAACATTCATAAATTCAGCCATCTGATAACGCTGCTTTTGAAAGACTTCCCGTAATTTGCTACATTTTGGACAACACTGGCTTGGACAAGAACTGCCTTTAGGATTAAAGGAACATCCTCTACTTGTGGAATATTTCCTGCTGCTTATCAGATGGCACTTTACTCAGTTCACAGCCATCAAACGACCCACGGGCCTTTGGTACTTACAAACATGAGCCGTGTAGGGATGTTGTCTGATTGCACCAAGGGATTTTTGTACAGCCAGATCTCCTCTGGCTGGATCACCCGCTGGAATGGATCCAAGAATTCTGTAAAACTGCAAACGACAATGAAAGACACAGATTTTTCACAATTTGAAGACTTCTGATGATTTAGAAATTCCCCCAAATTTGACTATGACCTAGCATGGATGAACTACCCTCATTAATAAATTGCTACATTTCCATCCTACCTCACTGCTTTTTAGTAACGCAAACTTTATAAATACACCCTTCAGAAAATGGGTTTTAAAAGCCTACACCTTTAAAATTGTTCTACAAATTTATAAAAGTTCCATAAACACTACTGTGGAGAATAAATTGTCTTTTTTTTTTTCTTTTTTTTTTTCTTTTTTCTTTTTTTTTTTGGTGGGAAAAGTGTGCAAATAATACTTGAGATTAAATAGATCATGTAGTCATTTATTATCAATTCGCAATCATGAAATCCAGTCTTTTACCCTGAAGAAATTATACAACAAACATAAAATATAAAATGTCTTTCAAATGTCAAGATTCAGACTTTGAAGCATTACAGTTGTATTTGCAGGACCACAAAGCAAAAGCAAGAAGCAGCCCAGAAAATTTATTCTACTGATAGAAAAAACAGGTAACTTTAGAGAATATCTCCAAAAGAGACTTACTCCTAAAACAGGATGGGCTGTCAAGCTTAAGAAGAATCTAGGTTTCCCAGATATGTCTCGTTCTACCAAAACAATTTTAATTTCATTATTATGTCTATTAACCCTCTTACAAAACAAAACAAACAAAAAACCCCAAAAAAACCAAATCAAAACAAAACAAACAAAAAAAAAACCCAAAGCAAAACAAAAAAACCAACCTAAACAAACAAAATAAAAATCCCCATAGTTTGGCATTATGCTATTTTAAAATTAGGAGAATCAAAATAAAATGTTGAGGTTACTTTGTTCTGTAGAGGGTATCTTTTGTCACTGAAAGCAAAAGCAAGAATTGTGATCTTTGACTGTAGCAGGAAGTTCCAAAAGCTTTTCATGACTACCTAAACTGTCTCACTTCATTTAAACCATACTCCTTTTTTCCACAGAATCCTTCAGAGCTCTTCAACTTTTCTTGGCTTCGAATTCGTATCAGACAACCTGGGAAGTTTGGCCTTTGCTTCACAGTGCTCATTTGGGGTCTGGTTTATTAGGACTGGAGGAATGGCTGCTGAGGGAAGGCACAGGGACCAGTTTTCTGCAGGTTGGTCTCACCTGATTAGCCCACGGAGCCAGAACTCAAGAGGTGTAGCCGCCCAAAGCTTTTTTTTACGGTAAATTTTCCAAAGCCAAGGGCTTCAAACCTCTCCAAACCCAGGTTTTATGCCAGCAGCAGGCGCGTCAAGTGACTTTGTAAAGAGAAAAAGCCCGAAGCGATTTGTAGAGCGGAGTAAAATTAAACCACACTCACATGTGCAACCCTCCCCAGGGAAGACAAGCCCTCAAAGCAAGCTGGGTCAGCAATTTCCTGAATAAGGGCAAGGGGGGTGGAACCAGGTGATCTTTAAAGGCCTCTCCCAACCCAAACCAGCCTCTGACCCCCTTACCTGAGCACACCCAGACTCCCTCTAGACAGAACATCCAAAAGAGCCCAACCGACCTCTTCTCCCTCTCCTTTCCCAGAGGAAAACAACAAAATTTAAGGACCAAAAAAGGTCAAACACAGCCTTGTCACTTGTGACAATATTTGTGTTTCCTACACTGGCCTACATGGACAACAAGATTATTCTGGGAGCTTAAGGAGTCTGCTTTTGCAAGGTTAATATTTACTGTTATACTCAGCTTCTCCAAACCCAGAGCCTGAGCCTGCTCTCCCCCAAGAAGGTGAACTTCACAAGTGTCAAAACAATTGGTTTCAGTGTTTTCAAAATGAAAACAAAGCGCTTTTTTTAAGTTTAAAAGACAATGGCTTGTGCAAGATGTGAAAATAGGAAACGTTTCTAAAGAACAGTTCCAGGTAATGTATCACCCATATGAAAAATGCATTTTACAGTTTTCAACTAGAAGAATAAAGGTTGACTCCTAGACAATGCAAGCAGATTTGGTTCCAAATTTCAACTAAGAGAGAGTCCTGAAGTATATTATTTGAAGCATTTCTGGTAACTGCAGAAAGCAAACTACACACAAACATTTGTGCTTCAAGGTGGTCACGATATATCCGTGCACCAGTGCACTTTTGGAAAATTTGTCACATTGCATCAGAAATTTAATTAATTTGATGTTAAGACATTTGACATTATGAACAAATGCCAACAGAGTTAAAGGTTTGGGGCTCTTCCTGATCTTTTGTTTCCTGTCCCCTCGTGATGTAAGAAAGCTAAAATTATAGTTGTTGAAATCAGAGAAATTTTAAAAAATCAAACTCAGTTCTCACAGGAAACATGCTATGACACTGCAGATACACACTGACATAAGATTTAATGCCTTTAAGAGGATAATAACACGTGCTAAAGAGATGACAACGTAATAAATAACATAAATAGTATCTGATTTCAGATAAGGACTGGTTTTCTGATTAATACATACTCATCTGTACTCATACGAAGAATGAGTAATTTCAACAAATCTGTCAATGACTGTAATCATTATTATTTTATGCAACAGAAGCAGTTTTGTATCCACTATATATTAAATCTGATAATGTGTTCATTTATTTCTTTGACTTGTGTTCTGATGTCTTCCCAAAACCGTGCTCAAATTTAGTGCAACATAATGCAAAAAAAAAAAAAAAGTTTTCTGAAACTGGGCAAAATAATTTCAAAATCACCGTTGAAGGAGAAAAAAAAAAACAGCTGCAGAAGGCAGCAGATGTCTCTGTGAACAATGTAGAAATAGAAAGTAAACAGTTAAAGGAAAGTGACTGTAAAAAAAGAAATCACTTTTTTTTTTTTTATCTTCTGGAAGTGCTCAACTGCTAATTAAATTTTTATGCCAAGACTCATAAGAGAACAATTCTCTTCTTTTTTGAAGCATCACCAATGGGTGAGGATATGAGATTTCACTAGCTGGAAGGCAATTCCCTTTGTACTCCATTAAACAATCATGAGGACATACTGGTTTCTAAGCTGCCTGACACTTGGTGATTTATGTTCCTTTGTCCCAACCAAAACTACAGTCTATCACTATTCATAAGTCAGCACAAGCTTGTTTAAAGGACTAGATGTTATTAGAAATGAATGCAGTCCTTGGACAAAGAAAACTGGGTTTGATCATTTTGTGTTATGGCCCAAAGTACAATCTCAGTCGTGGAGCGTCCCCTGGCAGCAGGTGGGCAAAAAAGCTTCCTTTGTTTTAATATGGAAAAATTTAGCCTCTGCTTTTTGGCCTTACATTTTCTTCATTTTTACATTTTTTAACAGCTTAGCAAGCAAGATTTGGAACACTTCAGCCTGATGACGTGTCTTTAAGGCATAAAAGGACTTCCATTAACTTCGAGAGCCTTTAACTGTGACTTTCAAAGCAGCCCAAGGGAAAGAGGAGCCCGAATTCCATTAAAACCATCAGTGAGCAACAGGTGCCCCTGTCCCTGGGGTTGCTCTGGCCATGCCAACACTGCTGCTTACAGCTCCACACTGAGTAAAAACACTGTTCTTTTCCGAGGTACATTAACTGCATTTCCATTTCACAGCGTGCAGCCCTTCAGGATCATTTCGTGCCAGCACCACATCACAGCCAGAGCCAGGTAACAGAGCACTAAAAGCAGTCTGGTGATGATATGGACTAATAACTTGGGGTTATCTTCTTATGAAACCATTCGCTGATAGTGTAGGAATCAAACAGAGCATAAATATCCTCTCAGAGGTTTTGACCTGAGCTTCCACCGTGGTTTTCATCTGCCATAAGCAGCAGCAGGATATTGTTTAGCACCTCACCTTATCGTTTCCACCACTGCCTGGCCCTCACAGTGCAAGGTTTAAATTTGCTGCCTGCTCCTGAGCATCAACTAAAGGATTGTTCGTTGGTTGGCAGGAGAGGTTGGTTGGTTGGCAGGAGATGGGGGAAATCGGGGGTTTTTTGCCTTTTACTTTTTCTCTTGCAGACAAAGTTTATCCCAAATACCGAGTGACAATAACTGAGAGGACAGAGCAGTACTCATGGTTTAACCAAGCACCAGGAGAGAATGAACATGAACTTGTGATTGTGATACCCAGACTTTCATCCCCGACACCTAAGGAATGACCCTCTGCTTTTCTAAGCCTCATCTGTTGATAAGCAGATTTTATCCTCAAATGGCCCTGTCTGCAAGTCCCCATTGGGACAAACAACAAAAAGATAGCAGGTGTTCAAGAAATTCTCTTATAAATCACCTCTGGGCGCTTGTGGAGATAAAAAAATTGGCTCTGACCACCATTCCCTGCCTGCAGAACTCTGTGAGCAAACACACTCCCACAAACAGAGGTTAGCTGTGGTTATGCTGTTTTACCTCCATTTTGCATGTTTTTACATGGATATTTCCTCTAGCATTCCCCAAACTGTGTCTCAAATCTTGTAGTAAAAGCTTGTCTGGTGTACCTGCCATGTTAAATTGTGCAATCAGCTGTTCTGCAAGGCTGTGAGCGGTGTCAGTGGTGCTGAAGTTGGTAACAGTTGGCCTAATTACAGAGCATGTGCACAATTCCTAACTCAGGATTTGCTTTAGGGGCCTCCCACAAGCGATCCAGGCTAAAAGAGAAAGAGCCCAGAGTCTGCATCAGCTGGGTACATTGCACTGAACACTGTTTGTTCACATCACCTTGGCTCACATTCGAATTCAAGACTTCAACTTACCCTTTCTGAAACACACTAATAGTGGGGAAGGCATTCACATCATGTTATTTCATATACCTGGAGAGAATAATTTATTCTCAGGCCATGAGAAAACCTAGGTTTGTTTACTGCTTACAGATAATATTATGGAAAAATAAACAAACCATAACTTCTTGGCGGTTATTTTACAAACTCCTGCAAAAACAGACAAAATACTAAAAGCTTGAAATGTTCTGTGGCTGGCATGTAAAATTAACAAAACTGCAGCAGAGAGGATAGTGCTGAGGGGAGGTAAGAAGCCATGCCTGTGGTTTATCACCATGATTCTGCTCTCCACGGAGTTGGAGCAGCTCAGTCTCTGAAATGCTGCTGTCTGGGTGTATCAGCATGATGAGATAGCTTTGTGTCAGCTCAGAGGTTAGCACAAGCTGAGATCTGAGCCATTCCATAGCTAAAGTAATTTGGGAAATCCACAGCTCCTCAGCCGTCAAGCAGGGTTACAAAATATATGGCCAACATCCATCAATTATGGATGATGAGCAAGGAAGGAGCTGGCATGAATTAAAAATATAACTTCAATAATATAAACTCTAGTTTGATAGGAAAAGAAATGTTCCCTGTAGTAAAAGAACAACACTGAGTGTCAAGAGATTTGATGTTTCCTGCCATGGTTTTACAAAGCAAGGTTTCACAAACCATTCCAGAATCAGTATTACAGTAACTCCCTATTGTGCAATTTGTTTACTAACCTACACGTGCACTGCTGACAAACACCCAGGTAGGACAGCAACAGCTTTAACTCCTCCATAGAAATCAAAAGGAAAGAGTTAATTTAAAATATATATCGGAATTTATACTGCAATAGGTACTGAATGCAAAAGAATTGTGCCCATTAGAATAGAAACTAATGTTTTATTGGTTCTTCATAGGCTTTTATGGAAACGTGTGACTGTAAATATCATTTTTAACTGCACTAAAACCTGTTAAGTACTGTACACTCACACTGACACAGAAGCACCAGTATCCATAAATTATCTCTATCCCTTTTTAACAGCTAAAAACTCTTATTTCCCAGCGCAATGCCACGCAGTGTATAACATTCTACTTCTGATTAACAATGTATAATCCCCATATAGAGCCTTAATGAGACTGATAAAGACAAAGGGCAAGGGCAATGTTTTTGGGGTTTTTATTTAATGTCACTGGCAAGTAGAGAACTGGTTCTTGAGGGTAGGTTTAGCTTCAGATGAGTCAGTATAACTTGACGGAAAATATTTCTGAATACTTTAAATTAGCTAGCAGTTGCAGTGCGACATTTAATTAGCACATATGCCTCCATTAGCCCTTCGGATACATGAGAAATCATTTTGATTAAGAAAAGATTGAAGATAAATTCTGAAACAGTTTTAAAATACGAACATATTGCCACAGCTGTCATATTTCCCTCAAGTGCAAAATGATGAGAGTTTCTGGTATTTTCCTTCAGCCTTACTGATAGGTTTCCCAGATTTGCCTCACATATCCACAGATTTTACAGATCTGTATCAGGGTATAACATCTCCCAAAGATGAATGGCCACGGTCTGTACTCCCCTCCTTGCAGCCAGCACTGCACCCAGCAAGGAGGCAACAGCTGTGGAGCCTGGGCTCAGACAAAAACTCAGATCTCGAACTAAAAACAATACAGACTCACAGCAGGAGTCCTGCAGCTTATGAAATCACATATAAATCAGATATATACTTAGAATACCTAATAGGAAAGGGCAAACCACTGATCTTTTCACAGTGCTGAGAGAGAAAGAAAGAACAGCCTGGGGTGGAGTTTTAGAACTTAATTTTAGTTTTCTTTGCACTTAAATTATGTTGTCACTGTTTTCTCAGTCCCTGGCATTTGAACTCTCTCCAAGCAAACAACTTCCTTCCCGTGACACAGAGGAAAGGGAAAGGAGTACCTGAGCATCCATGAACAGCACAAGAACAAGGAGTTAGCACAGCCAGGCTGATGCTCTTGTGCCTCTGAAAAACCCCAAAAACTTCCAGTCCACGCACTCTCCTTGTTAGGGGCTGAGCCTTCGAAAGCAAGCAGAACTAAATATCACTGAGCATCATTATTGCCACTGTGAATCCAGAAAACTCCCATTCCACGGGAAGAAAACGGGTTTCCAGGCCTTGAAGCACTTAATTAGCCTCGATATAACATTTTCACCATCATATCCTCTTCACGGAAGAGGAATATTTGGGAATGAGCAAAGTGAAAGGAAGAAAGAGCTGCATTGCAGCTTTGATCAGAAGAGCAGGAGACGAGTGACCCTACTGAACCATGAGAAAAAAACCACTGCAAAATGAGTCGAAGTCACAAATTTTGGCTTGTTTTAAATTTTTACAACTTTCCCTGATCTAATATTGAAAGTGATCTTTGCAACTTTGCTTCTTGGTCAGCAAAATATAAAATAAACCATCCTGAAACAAAAACAACTTTGTTTTGGCATTTAGCTGCTCCTGGGGTGAAAGAGCCATTCAGTCCCTGTGAGTCCTTGGCTCACAGGGAGCAGAGCTGTCCTTGGAAAACCAGGCAAGGAGGTCAGAGCTGCTGCTCATTGTGTCAAGGTGCAGCTCTTCAGGCATCCAGAAATGTACCAGAAATAATCAACAGCAGTAGTTTTACAGAAATAACCAATATCAGCCAACTGGAAACTATTGGCTCCTGCTTTCATTGCATTATCTCTCATTTTATTTACTAAAAAAAATATATTTATGGTATTAATTGTTGCCTCTATCCTCTATTTTTATTAAATATACCCTATGGTACAAGATACTTCACAAAAGCCATTTTAATGTGTGTTTGAGGAGGAGAAAGTAGAGGGAAATGAAATCATGAGTTCTGCTGCCATTAGAAGTGTCAAAGCTGGCAGCTGTACATTATCCTAAAGTGAAAAACAGAATTCATATCACAGGCTTAAATTAACTAAACACATGTCTGAATAACGAACCCAAACACACTACAGACAGTCAAAATTTCCCACTTGATATTTTTAATCTGATTACATCTCAAACTGCTTTCAGCCAAACAACTCTCCACTGTTCCCTGTACAACTACACAGCTTCACAGCAAATTGATGGAGCTAAGTCTGGTAAAGTTTCTTTATTATTTTCTTTTTTTTCATATCTGCATGTCACACACTACTGATTATGTTTGGACCCGAAATGAAAGTTGGGGTAAACTCACAACCATGCTGAGTTTCTCTCAGTGACAAAAGCTCCCCCTCTCAGTTCTCTCTGCCCCTCCCTCACTCCTCCTCCCAATGATATTCCCAATAAAATCCAACTATATTAGAATCACTCAGTCCAAAAACACTTGTGTGAGAACTACATGTTCCAGAGGATTAGTAATGATTAAAATAATAATAATAATAATAATAATAATAATAAGAGAAGAAGATCCAGTAATGGGGAATAGGAACATCACTCTTTGCATTTTGCAGCACTCGCTGAGGTCCCACAGCAATAGCTGCACTCCTGGAAAGCACCTTGGGCACAGATGGACACAATAATTCATGGTCTCTCTGCGGGCTGTGAGAGCACAGACAGGCATCAGATCTGTTCTCCCATTAGTGAGAATGGGCAGCTAATGAAAACACAACGTTTTATATCAGGTGACGCTCCCCTCTGTTGTTCTGCATTTGCAAGGCTCCACAACACCTGGCAGGGAGCTGCAAACCCTTCAGAGCTGAAACATTTCTGAGCTAGCATTTGCACCTCCATTGCACATGCTAAAGAAGGAGTAAAACTTCTCACCCAATACAGGCTAAGACGCCAGATTGCAGAGTAAAACATTTCACCCAGTCTAGGATTTCATTTTTCCCACAATCTGGTTAATGCAGAATATTTAGCACACGAACTTTGGCAGGGCAGCTTCTGCTCAGTGATCGCTGGAGTGATCTCCAAGTAATTTCAAACTGGTACCTCTGTTTCCTTTCCTGCCCATCAAGATGAGTGAAAAATCTCTTACAAGAAATTTCACTTCAAACTTTTACCCACACACTGGGGCACTCTCAGGCAATATAAACCTCAGTCCACTCAGTCGATTCGTGCCAGCTTACAGGACCAGCCAGTCTGTCTCCTCACAGCAAAGCAAAACTCGATGTAAACTACTCCTAAAACACTTCAGTGTAACTTGCATTTCAAAATTTCCATTGGTGGAGACTCTACCTGTGCTTCAGGCAGTCTATCACAGTGCTCCAAGTCCTCAAAATTATAACATATTTCCCCACACTCAACCTAAGTTTCCCTTGCTACAAATTTAAAAACCTTTCCTTTCTGTCTAATTCCCCAAGGACGTGAAGAGCAGCTTGTCTCCAAACTTCTTTATGCAGCTGCTTACCCCTGAAGATCACTGCCATGTCTCCTCAGATTTCCAGATTGAACAGCTCAATTATTTCTACCTTTTCCAGAAAAAAAATAGATGTTTTCTATACCTCTCTTACAATCTTCCTCACTTCTCCCCCCAGATCTCTGGAATTCACCTGATTAATTAATCTCAATCAGCCACTTCCTATGAAAACACCAGTTGTAAACCCTGTTACCTACCCTACAGTAAAACAATTTCCACTTATTGCATTCATATGCAATTTTAATTAAAATTCAGTGGTATTTTAACAAGGAAACTATTTAGCTATTCAGGTAGTAAAACTAGAAGTGTTTTGTAATGCAGAGAAACAAACAAATACAATACACAGCAACTGTAGCAATGTGATTTAAAGTGATGAAAAAGATCCCAATCTAGTTTTCTACAGAATCATATCACTCAATCACAGAGTTTCTCACATAGCAATGAGTTGTGGTCCAATGATGACAGATTTAACATGTAAAGGCAAGGGAAAAAGGTGAATGGAAGGTACTTTATAACCCCTACAGTCACGAAAATCTTAGTTCAAGTGCTACAGCTGAAGACAACTTTGTCTCCCCCATGCAGACAATGCCATTGGATCCACTGCAAAGCAGCAGTTCTGACCCAGAAACAAGTGGAGCTTGCCTTAACCATCCCAGCCTAAGTCCCTGCTGTTCATTAGTGGATCACAACCAATATTTTAATTAGGGACATGAGTGTTGCCTTTAGCTTTCTGTCCTTGTCCACGAATCCTTGCCAATAGGGATGCAGCACTCAGGCATCCTCTGTTCAGTGCCAGCACAGTCCTTACTACACAAAAAAGTTGCAAGACACACTAAATATTATCCTTAATTCATTTTTAGCATCAATAATTCTGCCAGCGATTTCCAAATACTGACTTTTCAAAGTCACTGACAGATCACAAGACTGTAAAATCTTGATTTACAGTGCCAGATATGAGTACTTTCTCAGCAGTAAGACCATAATTTTTATTAAATTCTTTCCCATAAGAATCACAGTTGTGCCCCATCTTGACTGTGCTTAGATCAAAGTATAAGAATCAATTCATTAAAGAAAAATTTTCCTCCCAGGAACCTTATCAGTAGCATTCTCACTATAAAACATCCTCAATCAGGCTAGAAGCAAATAAACACAAAGTGCCAAAGTCTGTGAGTAAATGGGATTCAACAACAAGATTCAACAAGAGACACAAAGTCACCATTTACTCCTCAAAAAATCTGGAGCAGATGCTTTGGCATTTACAATAACATCTTCTTTTAGCATGTATTCAGCTGTGAGTTTAGCCATGGAGATCAGCTGAAAATCCTATCCTATCAGCAGGACAATTAGAATTCCTGCCATTAAATCCCCTTCCCTCTTCCCATCCTTTCACTCCCTCTTTTCCCCCAGACTCAGGGAAGACAAACAAAATAACTCAGTTCCACAATCCAGAAGTATTGATACAACAGTCTGAAAAAAGAGACCGGAGGGTGCACAAAAACACAGGTAGGTACAATTTCTCCCGAATAACTGTTATCAAAGTCAGCAAAATCCTACCCTATTCCAATAAATAAAATACAAAAACAATGGGATCAGAAGCTTCAGCTAAGTGGAACACCAAGAAGCTGAACACCAGGATGACAATGAGTGGATGCTGCTTCATCACTCCCCTCAGCTGGATGGAGAAGAGAAAACAAATTTAAAGGTCCCTGGGTCGAGGTAAGAACAGGCAGAGATCACTCAGCAGTTACTGTCGTGGGCAAAACAGACCTGACTGAGGGAAGCTAGTCTAATCACAGCAGGAGAATGAGAAAATAAAATCTAAGCCTTAAAACAGCTTTCCCCCACTGCTCCCTTCTCCCCAGGCTTAACTTTGATTTTTTTTCTCCCTCCTCCCCTGCAGTGGTACAGGGGGATGGGGAATGGAGACTCTGACCAGACCATCACAGCCCCCCTGCCCCCAAAACCTGGCCATAAAACCCAGCACAGCACCAAGTGCCCCTGTGAGCTGGTCCTGATCATTCACTGATCAATCCCTGATCATTCACACAGATCAGGACAGGCACACGGTCATTTTATTCCCTGCTTCATACGACACCAGGTATAATTGCTATTTAGGGCCTTTTGTTTTCACAGCAGCCTGTCAAGGACAGTGCCGAGCAAAGTTAAAATTCAGGTTACTTTGTGATGTATCAGAGAGTTACAGGAGCTCCATGTCATTCTAGCTCTCCCTCACTTCAAAGGTGTGACAGACTCTGCTGAGCACTGGAACAGAGCCTGTTGCTCAATATGCAACCTTTGATATGTGCTCTCAGATCCTGAGCACCAGAGAGGCTCTTTTCTACAGCAGGTCTTTCCCTTAACTCTTCACTGACCCTACTCAGTGAATTAGACTTCAACCTGCGCCACAAAACAAATCTTTCCCCCACTTTAATAACACGTAAATTATGGTTTACAACGATGCACCTACTTTTAAACAGGTTAGCAAACATGCTGATGTTCTCACTCCCTTTTATCACTACTGTTTGTGAAACTAACACTGAAAAAGCTCCAGGAACGTTCAACGGGTTTGGCTACCTCACAACAAAGAATTTATCAATTAACTGAAGGAAAGATGAGAAAAACAAGGATTACCCTTTTTTCTTGATGAGAAGTTACGGTACACAGGAATGAAATCCAAGACTGTTAGGATCAGAAACCAAAAATCAGGTTCTAAAGGAAGTCAGAATTATGGGACATTCAAATCGAGAATAGAGAACACAAAACCACTAAGTGGCCAAATATCTATCTTGAAACATTAAACGAGAGAGCCAAGGCTTAAAAGGTGCTTTGAATTCTTGGTCCAACTGATTTGTGTAAATTCGCAGTGTTTGAGTCAGAGTGAGAAAATAAATCTTCATGTCTTAGTCTGGTGATTTCTTCTCAATACCACCTTGCTTTTGTTACCTACACAGCTCCAACTTCTCACAATTCTCAGCTCAGAGAAAAACCCCGTCCGTATGAGAGGGAAAAGGCAAACACAGTCTGGGAGAAGAGCAAAGCAAAAGTGCAGCACTGTAGAATTTCCGCGGGTAATTGATTTTCTGTCCGTGTTAACAAGACAATACACAGTATCATTTATAAAGGCAACATTCGCAGGATATCCAGAAGACAACATCCCCTGACAAAGAAAGCTACTTGAAAGAGCTTTCCACACCAAATTATTTCATGCATATTCATAACTCGATTAAAATATTAATACTGTAAACTTGTAAGAAACACAACACGCGCAGAAACAGCTTTTATTTACTTACACCAGAAACTGAACATGGCACACACACAAAAGATGTCACCATTAGTCAATGCTGTAAACTCACGCGTGTGCAATATATATCTGTATATTAGCCTGCAGATAAACATTTATTCCCAAGGGAAGCTGCTAATGAGACTGTGCTGTGGGGAAGACATCCAATTACTCCAAACGACATTTATATTTTAATCACATCGCATGCACTGAAGAGCTCGAGGTCTGATGAAGCAATCCTTGAAAGATTTTTAATCAATTAGCTCTCTAAACATCAGTGACGTGCTGTTGACAAGTCATTGGGTTAAATATATGACAACACACACAAATCCTCTCTTCCTGCCAAGAGGCTGTGGTGTGGTCTTCTAAAACTTCTGAAACAGGTGCAAAAAGTTTTCCTTGGAGAAGACACCTAAAACAGAACACTAAGAAATAAAGACACCCCTCAGGCTCATTCTGAGCTGCCACTCACTTAATTCCTTTTAGGACAGATGAAAAATTTTGTTTTAAAGGCATCACTCCTGTGTAAAACTATCAGACTTGCTCACAAATCCCCTTATAATTGGCTTATCTGAATAAAACCAAGTCAGTCAAAACAATTTGCTTTCTTCAAGCAACCTGTAAGTGACAAATGCCACTGCACACATGGAGATGAAAGTCTGGTCACTTTTAACATGTTTTAGCATAAACCAGGCATTTTAAGATGCTCCAAGTCATAGGAATAAGTACAAAAATGAAGAAAAACAGAGGTGCAAGACCCTAATTCAATAATTCTTCAAATTAACATTGGATTTTTCCTGTAACCAGAGCGATTCCTCACAGTTGTTATATCAAACAATAGACCATTCCTACTTCTGAGAGATTACATGAAAAACCTCACTTTAGAAATAAAACTCAGTTCTGTACTCACAAATATTTCTTAATACGTAAAAACGTAAACAAAAATATGAAGTGGGAATTGATTAAAGTCAAGATTTGATTGCAAAGTATTTGAAACTGCATAATGGAATAGTGAATTTTCTTCACCTTGGAAGTAACAAACCACCCATGTTCCATCAGATCAGTTCAGCCCAATCAAAAGGTGCAAGTATACATATTTTGAAAACTAGAAATTCATTTGTTAATGTTAAGGAATTGGGAGAAACTATGGAGCAGACCAGAATCTCACTATCCTTGCAGTTTGTAACTTGCAGCTTGAGAGCTATTCTTCTGAAGGTACTCAAAGAACACCTATTTAACTTTGCACTAAAGTGTGCATTTAAGTGTATTTTTGGCTGCAAGCAGTTGTGTTTGGGTTTTGATTCTTTGTTGGTCGGGGTTTGGGTTTGTTGGGGTTTTTTTAACTTCTGCTTCTCAATTTCAGGCAGACACAGTCCTTCTAATAAATCTCTTCTAACTAATCCCTCCTTCAATACCACTAAATCCTGAGGGCTAAAATGCCCTTTAGCACAGATCTCTCTAAATACAGAGAAGCTTGAGTTGCTAAATTTCAATACCTAATCCGGTCTTTAATTGCTAAGTGAGCTCTCAGCAAGTGCCAAGAACACAACACCTAGAACTGAGTCAGTTGTTATCATTACCCTCCCTAAATGGCTGTCGAATTCAACCAAATCAATACTCAACCACCAAAAATGTGCATTGCTTCTAAGGGTGCCCATCTGCAGGATAGAAGAGATCTTATATAACAAGTATAGGTTTCTGCCTTTGATGGAATGACTGACGTTGATAATTATGGCAACTGGAGGAAAAAAAAACATTGCCAGTCTTAAACATAGAAAACATGGCTGTTCTTGATCTAAAATACATTCAGATTGGCAATACATTCAATTTCAGCAATCATCGACAGAAGTTTTCACACCTTCATCTTTATGAAATGACATTAATTACCAAGCAAAGCTCCAGCGTGGAACACGCACCCTTTTCTTTTCCATTCTGTGGTACAAAATATGCCAGTCTATTGCTGTGAGTGATATGAACTGTTAGGCTGAAGCTCAGAAACATCTGGGAGGCACAGATGGCTCAGGGCTCTCAAACAGCTGAGGAGCCATTACCTTCAAGGTCAGGTTTCTGACACTACAAGGGTTGGTAATGACTCAAAGCCATCAAGACCTTTTCCGAAAGAGCTCCTTCTTTTCTGTCCAGTTCCTCGTGCCCTGGCACTCACAACTGACATGAGCTCAGACCCAGCTCCAACTCATTTCTGTTAATGGCATTCCTTTCCAAGGGAGGTGGAACCTGCACAGTCTTTTCATTCCTAGAAATCTCTTCTGCGCTAGAGCTCAAGTTGCTGCTGCCTGGACTCCACTCCCAGGGCTTCCAAATTCACCAGTGAATGTTCATTCCTGAAAAGATATTCCACTGAACTCAATGCTCCATAAAAATCATAAAAATCCTTGCACTGGCTGTCTATAAAACTGCAGGAAACACAGGGTTCAAACCTCTGCAACATAAAAGTTTGAAAATCCAAGTAACAGCCACTTTAGGAAACTGAGAGAACTATTGAACACTATTGCAATAGCAAAAAATTACTTGTGTGCTAAGATTATCTAAATAGAAAAGCTCTTCCTTTGGTCTACCTAGAGATTATATTCTTGCAACCATTACAAACAAATAAAGTGCAGCCCTTCATGAAAACAAACACTGACCTGAATTTGGAACACTACCCTGTCCAGTACTTTCAGATGTCAATGAATGCTCTAAAAGACCTATTGAAATGTCAGAATCATTCCCCAGCATCCCAACAAGGCAGGAGATGAGCTACGTGAAAACATGAGAAATTCTTCCATAGGCATTTGCCATTGTGGTGACTCTACCAAGAGTTTTTCTGTTCGCTACCCCTCCCCAGAGGATTTTGGAACCACAGCATAAAGAGTAGTGAAAATAATGGAATCTTTTACCGAGTAAATAGAGACAGAAGAGAAGCACAACCAAGAAATGACTAATCATGATGGGTCACGATTTACACATCATAGTAATAAGCTACATGAAGAGATCTCTTACAGGGTGGAGTAGGTGATGAATTACACACACAGTCATAAAGAAGAGAAAGGTTCTGATGTAGCATCAGCTTCTGAGGTCTTTGCTCACCCTGTAACTCCACGTATTCCAGAAAGGAGTTCTGTTGACAGGAACAGGTCTGCTTTCAAAGTGAGATGCAACTGAACTGACAGATATCAAAGGCACCTTACAGGGTTTTGTTGCAAATCAAAAGATTTGCATCAATATTCAAGAGAAATGAGCACCGAGAAAAAAATCAAACACCAGGAAATTGGACAAGTTATTAATTAACCATGAGAGGTACAGAGAGGACTCATCAAAGCATTCAGTTTCACCAGCCTTAAGTCAATATCACAGCTTAACAGATGTCCCACACTGCCTGCACTTGTGACCAACAGCGTCCATCCTCAGGAAAACAAACGAGCAGCAAAATCTGATTCCATCTCTGCGATGCTCCTGAGAGATCACAAAGGCTGAGAACACTCATCTTTAAACGTTAAGCAATGGAAATGCAAACTGATACAGAGTGGAACTTTTCATCGTTCAAATGCACGCAGAACACGAACTGCCCGAAAAAAAGCGCTGAAATACACAAAGCAAAATAACGCATAACTGCTTTCTCCTAAAAAAGGGCTAAGAGAAAGACCGGTCCCGCAGCCATAGCTGCACATCTTTCAACAACCTGATTTTCATGACTTTCCTCCCTGCCCAACAGCGTGCGGAGAAGCTTCCCAAACCAGCTCTCACACGTTCCACCCCAGGCTCAGCCCGCGGTCCTCGCTCAGCTCCAGCACCGGCGCTGCAGCTGCCCGGCCCCGGGGCTCCCGCTGCTGCCAGAACCAGCTGTTGAGGCGCATCCACAGCCCCGCCAGGTGAGACTCTACCCCACAAACTACAACCGGCACAGCGAAACCACCAGCACCTTTGAGGCTGCATGGTTTTGGCTGGTCGCCTTTTGCACGCTTCTCTCACAAACAGCAGCTTCTCCGAGAATAATTCCCCTCAGTGGGCAAAACCCCGGGTCTGGGAGAGCTCCGGCAAAGACTCACCCCGGGGAAATATTCCAACCGCAGGGCATCCCGAAGAGGGGACCGGCGGCAGTGCCGCTCGCTCGGGCATCCCGAGGGGGCTGCCCCGGCGGGGGTCCCCTGATCGCCGGAGCACAGCGGGCGAGCCCTGCACCTTCATCCCGTACCTCTATCCCTCACTTCCATCCCGTACCTCTACCTTGCACCTACACCCCGCACCTGCATCCCATACCTCCATACCGCACCTGTAATCCCGTACCTCCATCCTGTACCTCCATCCCGCACCTCCATCCCTCACCTGCATCCCTCACCTGCATCCCGTCCCTCCATCCCGTACCTTCATTCCGCACCTGCACCCCTCACCTGCATCCCGCACCTCCACCCCGTACCTCCACCCCGCACCTCCACCNCTGCCGAGCGGAGCCGCCGCCGCAGCCGGGTCCGTCCCGCCCGCCCCCCGGGGCCGCCCTGCGCCACCGCCCGGGTCCTGCCGGCAGCGGGATGCTGTCCCCGCCTAACGCGGGGAAGCGGCGAGGTGAGAGCGCTTCTTCTGCCTCGTTGAACGCAGCGCTGCCCGTCCTTCCCCGGAGAGCCGTGAACCCATCGCTGCTGGCATGCCGGGGCACCGCCGCCGCACGCTGGATTTCAGCTCCGACCGTGGGCCGGCGTTCCGGTGCTCATCTCTGGCTCGTTATGAAGCCCCGCGCTTCGAAAAGATGGAGAGAAGAAAAAAAAAAAAAAAAAAAAGGGGCCGGGCTTAGCCGAAACGCAGNAATAAACGGGGCCGGCGGGAGGGAGCATCAGCGCACGGAGATAACATCTGGTGTTCGTAAAGACTTGAGCTGCCGGCCCGTTGTGCAAAGGGCAGTCGCGCACCAGACCACCCGTGCTGGCGCTGAGCTCGGCCCCTTCGCTTTATCTTTGCATAAAGGGTTAACAGCGTTTGAACACGTTCTACAGGATGTATTTGTATAACAGGCTTTTCACCTGCTTACACATCCGTGCCGTTTTAAACCCTGCTCCTCGTTGTTAGTGCAGATAACACAGCGTGTCGCTCCGGTGTCCCTTAATCAGATTCTGCCTAATATGTGATATTATAGCCTAATTTAATTGATTCAGTGTCTGTTCATTCCCAGAGATGGGTTTAGCTAAACGCGCAGAGGTTGTAGTTATATGGGACCCCAAATTGCTGGGGTGGGGGAAAGGCAGCAAAACAACCAATGCCTTGGTTTACTCCTGTGACTCCTCCACTCCATCCACCATGCCTCTCAATGGCATTCTCTGAGCTACCCTAGACCTTGGATTGCCTCAGCCTACATTTGCAGAGTTCATTTAACTTCCTCTTCCTTTAACTTCCTAAGCATGGATAGACTCCTGAACATCTTTAGTGTAAGAGAGTTTCAGCCTTAAGTCATGAAATGCAGCCAACTAATTCACACTTAAATGTATTTAATTATCTGCTTTCTTGGGGCCTTTGGAGGGGCATGTCCTTCAGGAAAGTGTTCGTAGCTGTTGAGACTGCACATAGCTACAAAACAGCCATCAGGACTGCAGTAGGAATCCAATCCACTTTACTACATGATTATTGCTGGAGAATTAATGCCAGAGAGGCTTTGTTAAACCTAACTGCTAATACATGCACTGTGCATCAAAGGGAAGCCTTGAACTCTGGATTAACTACTAAGTAGTAAAACTTTTATTGACCATGTTTGTGGAAGAACAGAGGCATGAGATTCTGTACTACACTCATCTGCAGAGAAGTACACCAGTGCTAGATTTGTTGCAGGGGGCATGACTGAAGCCCAGAAAACCCAGGTGTGTGACTGGCATTGGAGAGAACACTTAAAATGGTAATTAAAAGAGATCTTTCTCCCTTGTACACCTTATTTCATTAATTTTAAGACAAAGCTCCGTCAACTAAATATAGTGTGGATTTAAAAAAAAATGTGATTCTCTTTCAGGTAGCAAAGTTAAATTGTGAAACCTCCAAATTAAACTAGTGGTGGTGGTGGTAAAGGACATGTCACCTTCCTTTGAGATCACTCAGTTGTTTGCTCTTCTGTTGTCAAATTCTTGTACTTCCTCTGGTTTGTGCCCCCAATGACAGAATGTGTGCCTACTCTTGATAGCTGTGCACAGGAATAATCTTTGTTTTTATTGATAGACAGGAATACCCTCATGATTTGTGTGCATCAAGCCAGTCATGAAACAAGGGGTGCTAGTTACAAATGAAACAAAATTTGTCCTGCTGCAGCGATCTGCTTGCAGTGTTCTGGTTCTCCAACATGCATCACCTGATGGTGATTTATGAAGCATAAATACTTCAGATTTTTTTTTAAACTAGACCCAGCTTGCAGCCGGCTGCTGAACAAAACTCGCTTTGACTTTTAAACTGAATATGAGCTACAGTGGTAAATAATAGCAAGAAAAATATTTTAGGCTACGTTGTGGAATTAAGCTACAACCCAGCAGGAGGTACAGCACAGCCCCTGCACTACAGCACATTCTTAGAGCAAACCTCAGTGACCCTGGGGACATCCCAATTTTTTATTCATCCCATCCCTACATCAGGCACAGCAGGGGCTCTCAATGCTATTTATGTTTTTAAGAGCGACTGCAGAGGAGAGAGAACTGATCCCACTGCAATGGAGGCAGCTATTGATCCTTTTAGGTGGCTAACTCGGGTTCTCAGTACTTTTCTCTCACAAAAATTGGTTTCTCTTTGAGCCACCCGCAGCCAACTTTCAGTCCACAAAGTGATGTTCACAGCCAGAAAGAGCAGCACAGCTGATATGGCTTTTCTGGAGATTACAGACCTTTGCCAGGATGTGTGCATGCTTCTTACCTGCCTAGGGGCAAAATCTTCCAGCTCATGGTAAGGTGGGCTTAAAAAAACCTGGATTTTTCTATCAAAGCAGGTAAACTTCCTCCTGCCAAAAGGCTGTGGAAAATAGTAAGCCTACAGCAAAAGGGACATGACAAAAAAACAAGTTATAGTAACACCTGAAACTCCAAAACTGAGCAAGTCTCAACACAACACATAAAAGTGAAATAATTTTGTATGTTTTAAGAAGGATTCAAAGGATGTTGAATAAACTTTTCTTACCTTTCACAGTTCTGACACAAAATCAGGAGCAGCTTGGCAGACAACTTTCATTTTGGAGTGATTTACACTCAGATTTGTCACAGGACATAAAGCTGATGTGGGCTCAGATCCACTGAGATCAAGCATTAAAACCTGTCTGGATGAACAATATTTCCAGTTTTCCATTGCCTGAGTCTGTAGACAACCAGAAGCTTAAGCAAAAACTGCTGGCCAAAGAAACACTAAACCCCAGCCCGACATGACCCCAGGGTAGCTTTTTATTCTTTAGCAATTACAGTCCACTAAACAACCTACTTTAATTTTTCAATGATATAAATGAAAGGCTATTTTAGCTCTTTCTTACACTGTCTTTACTTCTGTCAGTATCTTTTTACCTTTTACCACTTATTTTCCTGCCTCATTGACTATTTAAATCTAGGTCACAATGGGGGAAAGCCCTTCTTGTCCCTTCCTTTCCTGCACACACATTCCCTGTGCATGGTCTGATCTGTGCTGCACGGCCAGATGCAGTGCATAGCCCTTGGCTGTAGATTCAGCACTGGAGGAACTCTAAAGTCATGGAGGGTTTTGTTTAAAAAAGCAGATTCAAGACTGAGATAATTTTTACTTATTCTGTACATGTCTACACAGATGCATATGGAAATGGGAGTTTCCCATTACCATTGGATTTGGCTGCTATTCCGCATAAATTGCTCTGGTCTCTTCCCTAAGTAGTTATTGGTATTCTGATGGACAAAAGAAACTCCAGGGAATAAAACTCCAAAGGAATTAAAAACCTCAATCAGCACGATGCAACCATGCACATCTTAATTGCCCTGGATATCATATTTAAAACATTTATAAAAGCAGATCGTTAATGCTTCTGTTTAGTTACTGTGCAGGTGCCTACAATTGGCTCCTGATTGTGCCTAATTAAACAGCTCTAAACATTAATGCATCGGCGAGTTTCAGCAGTTGCCGTTTGATGAAGTTGTGTCAAATATTTCATCTGGGAATTTTTTTGGGGGGTGAATGTATGTTCTTGGGGCCATCTGGTGGAGCAGAACTACAATGCACTGAACGTGCTGCTGCCCGTCCCGGGGCACAGACACTCCTGGGCATTCCCGGGCATCCCAGACATCCCAGATATCCCATCCCTACAGGACAGCCAGCCCTGTGAGCTCTCCTCTATCTGCTGTCCACAGAATTTCCCTGCTGAACCCTGACTTATTTCAAAATGTGTCCTTTATAACTCTTCTAGACCAAGAATTGACAGGGACATGTTTTCAGCCAGCACACCACTGCCCTTAATAATCAGCATCTTGGGGAAATTTGATTAGTCTAAACAATTAAATTCATGTATACACGAAACTGAGATAAATTATTTATGAGCCAATTGACATTTGCAGCACTGGTGCTGTTAGTACTCAATACTCTGTGTATATTGTTATGGGGTGACAGTTGTAAAAGTATTCATGCTCCCATAATAAACTTGTGATAAATTCAAGTCTTTAACCTTTACAATATTTAGTGCTTGTGTGCAGTATTTAACAGGAGACTGTGACTTAAAGCAGACATCTGCTATCTTTAATCTTGAGTAACACTTCATGCCAAGAATGGCCTTATTGACTTCAATGAAATGGTTGTGTAATTACTTTTTTCTCTTTTTTCTTTTTCTTTTGGTCTTCTAAATGTAGTAGAAACTTGCCAACCATTGCTGCAGCCATTTCAAATTGCTCTTGACTTGAAAGGGAGCATAATGATCCAGGATAATTAAATAGAAGAGGTAAATGGAAGAACAAGCTCTACATGAGTAGAGCGAAACAAAATAAAATGTCCAATTGTCTTGGACAGGAGTGAGCTGCAAAACAAACACTCCAAAGTTTGAACGTGGCCTTATGGTTTAGTACTGGTAACAATAAAGGACTGTTTGTTCATGTTTCACTTGGATTCTTGGAAACCACCAGCCATTTCTCCTGGATTCCGTGTAATAAAGAAGCCAGAATTTCAAAGCTGCTCACAGCAGGAATTTGTTCTAACCCAAATTTATTGGAAATAGCCCCAGGAAGGGCAAAGCAGGGTGAGACAGTGTATTAATAGAGTTTCAGCCTGCATTCCCTTTAAGCATGCCATTTGTTGCTCTGCCCTAGGAGTCCCACAGTGTGACTGCACAAGATCTGCATCCCTGGAAGAGCACTGAGTTCTGGGGGCTGTGCCCACTGCAGTGGTGCCTGAGGGCTTCAGGAACACTGTGCCAGGGCTTTCCCAGCCAGAATCATGTCTTTCTGGGGGCTTCCTCAGCCACTGATCGTGTCAGTGGTCTGTAGGAGGAGAAAAACAGGATTTTCTGCTCCACGAGGATGAGACCAGTTTCTAAGTTGTAGCCGTGAGTGACTGCAAAAGTGATTCCCAAACACCAGGGGCCTAATTCCTCTTTAAATTCTGTGATGCTGTGAGATTGGGTGCATCGTGGCAGAAGGAGCAATTTGCTTTTTTCTCACATCAGTTGCAGGCTGAAGTGCCTGGTCAATAACTGCAGAAGTGGAAGCACCCTTAATTCCATGGCTAATTGGGCTACATTGATGATGTTTTGCCAGGCCCATAGCACGGGCCAGAGGAGGGCTGAAACATCCTGATTCAGTACCAGTTTCCACGAATGCCACTGAAGGCAAATTAAAATTAGACATGAACACTTCATGCTGTTCGGAACTGAGGTGGCAAAACTTTGTTTCCCAGCTTGAGCCCTGGAATTCTATCTTCGCAACACTTATTAAGTCATAATTTATGTGCTTATTTAAATACCAAAGCCATTTCTGTCTGGCCCACCTAGCATGATGCAGGCTACTGTCAAATGAAGATACTTGGTTTAATTTGTATTATTTTCAATATATAATAGAGGATATATTTTACCAGTGCCCAAGAAGAGGAAGGACAGAGAAAGCATTGAGGAGTATTAACTTCTGGATGCCTGGAAAATGCATTCATAATTTCATTATTTGCTGAAAGATAGGCTTGGTGCTTATTTTTGCACTGTGACAGCCTCATTTTCTTTGCCTTGTATATTATCTATATTTAAAAAATCAGCAGCTCTGCAACTTGAGTATGCTAAGGAGCTGATTGGGTCTGTGTACGTGTGTGTGACTGCTAATTTTTCACCTTTTGCTGCAGTTCCTCGAAGTAAAGACTACTGATTAATTAAAGGGTGATTGAATCCCAGCTTACACCATCAAGCAGTCAGTGTTCCAAGCCAGTTTTGCCATTAATGTTGCCTGGCAGGGGAATTGTACAGCATTCCTGTAATAATCCTACAATTTTGGACACCAGCAGCTCCCTGAGCTGGCAAATCCAAAGGCAATTCTCTAGGTGAGCCAGAGACTGCCGACCATATCTGAGTGGGAAATGATAACAGCTGCTGATAATGATGAAATCCAATCACAGGCAGCTGATTGAGATTAGCACCCCCAGCTCGGTGCCATCAGCATGGATGCTGGTCACTGGTTATGTCGCCAATATTTAGGTTTCATTTTATGAGGCAACTCTGTCTCCTCTTGGAAGTAGAAATAAGGAATTTCTGTTACTGGGCAACTTTCCCTCAGAAAGCCAAAGGCAAATATTAAATATTTATTTGACTTTTTAAACATATTGTGCAGTTTTATGCATTAATTCGTAAATAGACATAATTGAACAAACTGAAGCAAAATCAGTTCATGCATATTTTACTTTTTGAAACTGCAGACAGATTTTAATCAACTGGTTCTAAATAATGAGCTTTTGTGCTGTTTGGGGGTAGAAAGGAAGCTGTTTAACATCACGCTACACCAACACTGCTGTGTGTAAATATTGAACTGCAGAACGACTTTTGGCAAAATGATGCCTTTCTGCTGGGCAAGTACCCACAAAAGGATCCTGTTGTGGATTCAGCCACAAATGACATGGTTCTGAAAAGGATATCGACTCGAACTGAATGAAATTGTGCATTTCCTATATAATGCCTTACTGACCACAATTCGTTCTGTGCATTTATCATAATCAATGCGGAGTCACGAGGGCAATAATGATTAGCTAATTATTGTTGGGGTTTAGGGAAGAACCTCGTATTTCTCTGAATGTTTCGTTTCTGCAGACAGAAAAGAACAGGGCAGCTCTGTTGGCAATTCAGCCCTCAAATAAAACAGGCTTTCTGTTGAAGTTTCCAAGGCTTTTAGTGGAAGGCTTGACATGTTCTGTGCTCTAATTTGTTCTAGGGGGAATATTTAACTCAGCCTCAGTGGCAGTGGGCTACAAGAAAGCAGTAGGCTCTTACCAGAGTTGAGTTAGAGGCTCTTTAACTGGGTTGGCACTGAAATTGTGAAGATATACACGAGCTAAAATGCTTTAAAATCTTCAGGAAGGCATTTAATTAAGCACACTAAAAAATAAGAAATAAAGCGCTTTTTTTTCATTAGGTTGACTTCACTGATTATTCCGAGATATGTCTTTTTTCCCATTTCTTACTGAATTCTTTCTTTAAAAGAATAGTACAAATAATTTTTCTTTTTTAGAGAGAAAACCCAATATCTTCAAGTGTCTATTTATACATTTTTTTTCTTGAATAATTCATCCTTCTTTGGTCCCCAGTGTAGTTAATGATAATTTCTGAATGTGGTGAGTAATCAGTTTTGCTAGATTTGTGTTGGATATGACAAAAAAAGGCAAGAAAAAAAGAATACATGAACACATCTGACTACTTTCTAAGTATTAAATTTTTTTTAAAATTTCCTTTTCTCAGGATCCTCAATCTTCTCATTTTGTCTTCCAGTCTTGTAATTTTTGACTCTTAGAATTAATATTCTCTTGTCTTGTTTTCTGTTAGTAAAAAATACTAAGTATTTTCTAAATAGTGGACATGAACTATTCATTATTTGTCTATACCAAACCAGAAGGCTCACTTCAGTAAAATAATGAAAAAAAAAAGAAAAAATTTTCTTTTTTTAGGTGGTTCCAAAACTGTGGATCCACATTTTGCCCAACAGCCATGAAATGTGGACCTTTTTTTTGGGAACTGGCATTCCATCCAAATTTCCTATACTCAGGTGGAATAAATTTAATTAATGCAACCTTTGAACCAAATAAGAAGCTCATTTATGCTTAGTTTTCATCCTCTGATATGTTTTATTCTCTTTTTTCATGTTTCTTCTGATTCTTCCCTTTTCTTCTCCTTCTTCTTCCTCAAACTATTTTGCTTTTTTTCTTCCTTCAAAGAATTAACACCTTCCCCCAGCCCCATTTTCTTGCTGTGGGTAATCAAAACATACTTACTGGACTGCAGTTTAGGTCTTGGTGGAGAAAGGGGAGAAATTTCCAGCTGATGTTTCAATGCTGGTATTGACACAGTTCATAGGAGTGATCCTCCTCGTGCTCGAGCACTGGAATTGAGGCAAGTTTAGATTTACAGGGGTACAAAAATATCAAAGCGCTCTCCCATCAATATAATCCCAAAATAACCTCAATTTCTCATTACTTCTGAAGGGGCTATGACTTGCCCTCATTTGTAATTTTCTGCAACTGTGAAGAGCAGTTGAAAGGCTAATTCCTGCTGGAGGCAGGGAAAAAAGAAGTTATTTAGATTTAGAGTTAGAAACAAAGGGTTTAGCAGTGGAGTGGAGAAGGCCACTTTTGAATGAGGGAATAATCTTGTGATTTGTTTTAATGCTGCTTTCAATGCATGGATTTGGGCTGAAAATTCCCATCCCTGCTTTCAGGACTAGGTCCTTTAGATCCTGGCCCAGAACACTTGTTTGGGTTCATTATTTCCTTGCTTTTGGAGGAAGCAGCTGGATATATCAGGAAGAAAATATCACATGATATGTTTCATATGATGTGTATAGATATTTATTTTAATGAAAAGCTGCAGTTTTTCATTGCAGTTTGACGAGCTGTACATGGGCACACCACTGAATCAGCAGTGGATTCTGAAGTACTGGAATGTTTCCACTTATTAGTGCAGTTTTATGATGTAACAATTGTAAATTTTAATCGGGGAGTTTTTGAGCAGGGCACTAAGATCTGAGTTTACAAGGTTTAAATTTAAATGTATATAGCTGGAGAGATAAAAGAAACATGATCTCGTCTTGCTTTAAACTGTAAAAATACAGTGATGGAACTTTAAATATAGTGATGGAAAGATTTAGCAAATATCATAGAACAAATACCTCATTTTATAGGTATAAAAGGTGCATTTGTTTTTCGTCTGCAAGTATTTACAGGTCATGAGCACTGGATATTTGCTCAGAATTTTCCTTTCAGTGAAGGACACAATAGTTTTCTGCAATTGCATGATCTTCACACACCTGGCAGAAAGAGAAATTTGTAACTTTGGTTTACCAGGGATAATTTGAAGGGGAAGTTCTGTGCTGGAGGACTTAAGCCTTCCAAGAAGTGGGAGTGTGGTACCTGCTGTAGCAATGGTGATCCAAACTGTGCAATCATAAAATCATTTAGGCTGGAAAAGGTCGTTGAGGCCAACAATAGACCCAGCACTTCCAGGCTCACCACTGACCCCTGCCTCAGACTCAGGATGGAAAGGAATCCAAGCACAAGCTCCTGCAAGGGAGAAATCTGTGTTTCCTAATTGTGGCACGGAGCTGCATCTGCTTTTAAACTTTCTGTGCCTTTCAAGCCATCCAGAGAATCAGAGTGATATTAAACTCCTGTCAAGAGAATGGAAAAGTAAGGCTAGAGCTTCAGGAGTTTTTCTTCTTGACAATAAACCTGTTACAGCAACTTATTTTGTATCTGGAGACGGCAGATAAGGCACAGGAAATGTATGAGCAGCCAGTGTGGTGGTTTAAAGTGTCTGATTCACCCTCTGAAGTGTAAAGTGCCTTGAATAAAGAAATGCCAACAGAAAAATACAAAGGAATCAGAATCAGGTATTTTCTCCAAAAATCGTAGCTCTGTGTAGATTATAATGAAACATGTAGATAACAATGAAAGAATGAGAGAGTGAAAATGGTGTAAGTTTAGCTCCTGATTTGTAACTGGATGTTGCCATTACAATTTACAACTGTAATTGTGCCATCCAGCTCTTTTATAAAGCAGTCTGACACTTTTGATGTTCAGGAGATTAGACATAGACAAAACCAGTCCTGTGCACAGCGGGCACCTGAGATACACCAACACCTTGCAGTATTTACATCAATATTTTAAAATTTAGAACTGTTTCTTCCTCAAAATAGTTTTTTTTTCAAAACAGCTACAAGATGAAAGGGACAAAAAAAAAAAAAACAACTCTTTTTCCTTTGAAGAAAATGTCGATTTCAAAGGCACACGAAGCCATCACAGTCTAAACTGAGATGAAGATAACAGTTCCTAACCAAAGCACCACAGCCTAAGAACACGAGTTCTTAGGAATCATTAAAAGAATTGCAAAAATATTAAAGAACTTAAATATTACAGGACATATCATATACACTATTTTGCATATATATTTATTATGAAAATATTAGCTCAAATTGGAATGAATCAAACCTGCTCTGTGTTTTGCCTTTGAGTGCCAATAGCAAAGCAGATGAGAGGGTGTCCCTGCAAAAGAAGCAGGATTTTGAGTTTTGGCACTGTGATGAAAACTCTGAAGACCGTCATAGCATGAGAGGAATAACGTCCCACAGGGAGATGGAGTTACACAAACCACATTTTATCCCTGCAAGACGGTGCAACTAAACGTAGGGATCACTTAAAAAGTGAAAGTGGGGTGGGAACTTCATGGGATGCTGAAATGATTTTGTATTTCGTAACATTTTTTGAGGAGGAAAGAAGGAGATGGCTCAGAAACTTACGAATTATTCATTTCGGGATCAGGCACAATTAGAAAATCTTGAGGTTAAGGTGCTGTGCTTTCAGCTGTGATTATATCAGCGGAGCCTGTGAGAAGAGAAAAACAAGTTCTGTGGTAAATAAAGGGGATCCCAGCAGAGCAAAAGCTTGGTGTGACATCTGTTTTTATCTTTCTGCTCTCCTGGAGTTCTTTTCATGAGCAATGCCTGTGGGAAGGCTTTGCAAACAGAGCAATATTCCAGACCTTTCTGGCATGTGTTACACAGGAATATACATTTATAGGGAGCACGGCCTCCAGGAGTGGGGTTTGAGTGTGAGATGGTGCTGAGCACCCTGTGTCTGTTTGTGTATTTGGGGGTTGTTCCAGGCTGTGTCTAGGCTGGTTCTCTGCACTCAATGCCTCTGGGGGCACTCGTTAGATGAGATTTTAATTTAAAAGAAAAATATCAGTGCCGCAATACGGACACAGCCTGGGGAGAAAAGAGACAGCCAAACTCAGGAGCAACAGGATAGAAATGCCTTTATTTATTTATATGCAGATGGGTTTTATACCCTAGGTCATTTGGGACAGCAGAAAATCATTGGATCTTTAGCCAACCGCCCCCCAGGTTTATTGGCTAGATCCTAAAACACCCATTTCCTAAACAATCCTTCAGACTAACAATAACAAAGAGCAAAACACCTCACAAGTGCAAGATAGAAGAATTATTTACAAAAGCTTTCTAGCTGTTTTTCAGCTAGCCCCGTGAGAAAGTGAGAATGCTCACAGACACAGGCAGATACTGAAAAATCTCTCTGCTATCAAGCTTTCAGCGTCCACATATCAATAGATGAGTATCCAGTTTATGGATTGAGTCTTCCTGTTAGTTTCACTCAAATAAAACTCCGTTTCCATGCTCTGAGACAAAATGACACCAACCAAAACGTGGTAAAGGGGAGTGATCTGCAGATTGTCTCACAAAGCTGGTGCTAACACTACTGAGGGCAGAGCTTCAGGCTCTGAGCAGTAAAAGATTCTGCATCCATCCAGGCTCTCGGGTTCCCAAACCAGAAGGCAATTTGTCACTCCCTGGGAGTGCCCAGCAGACATTCACTGGAGCTGGCTTGGGCGCGTTTCACACCCTTTTGCTGTGACTTGGGGCTTTGCTGACTCCATCCACCCTTCCACAAAAAGCAGGTGAGGTACCAGGGTGGGGCATGATGGACAGTCCAGTCACCAGACTAATGTTCATTCGCAATCTACTTCTCTAAATCCCTTTTCACGTATTTATCTGTTGACCAAATGAGAGTATAAATGCTAAAATAGGTGTCTGAGACAGCTGGAGTGATGATTTGAAGACTGTGAAAAGAAATGTTTCTCCTCATTTGTATTTGGGCTTCCTGGGGTTTGTTTTTGCAGTGGTTCCCTTCTGAAAGGAGAAGCCTTTACTAGTGAAGAAGAGCCAAGAAGCAGACCAGGAAAGGGGATATTGCAGTATTATATACAGGTTAATTCCTATTTTCCATCTAATCTTATACAAACATCTTGGTTAGTATCTGGCATTGTATCTACACCAACAACTGAGCTGAATAACAAAAGAGGAAGGAGTTCTGAAGGGTTTATACAGATCTTGTTGATCATCTAGTTATAAAAAAAACAAACAACAAAAACTGCCTCAGGAATGTTTGGTCTGTGATGGCCAGAGATCTGTTTGAGAATGGCATAAACAGCAACCATCATTATCTCTTCTGCAAAAGGGAAAATCACACTCCAGTGCAGAGAGAGGTTAAAGTGACAGGTCAGAAGTGGCTCAGGAGACAAGAGGGAATCTTTCAGAGAGGTTTAGCTAAAGCCCTGGGATTGAGGGTCCAAATCCCTGAAAGAAGATGAGAGCAAATGCTGCTCTAATGAGCTCTAATGCCAATTATAAATGGCATCCTCTGCTTGGTCATGAAACTGCATGTGGCAGGTGCAAGCAACACGTGGGCTTTTCAAATCATCTGGATTTGTTCCACAGAGAAAAAAAAAATATATCCCTATTACTTCTTTTTATGAGATCCACCTCTGGTGCCTTCTGCTTAATGATCAGTGCAATATAAAACATCAGTCAGTGCTACAAAAAGGAGCACAAACAAGCCATGTTCCTTGGCTGATTTATTCCCAGCGTGGCTGCAGGAGGGAATGTAGGAAATGCCTCTTCCTTGCCCTATTAGAAGCCCCAGATTACAGTAAGCACATTTTCAATATTTACTCAGTGCCTCTTGGCTCAGGGATGGCAATGTTTTCAGAGAAAAGCCTCTTGCCTCTATTCATAACTCAATTCCTTACTGAGACCCCTCAGATCTGTGTCAATGAATGGCTTTTCAAGAGGCTGATAGCATTCAAAAAAAAGGCCTTTGACTTTTCAAATAGGAATCAATTTTTTTAATACACTGAAGAATGTTTTCATTTCACATTCACGGGACTCAGGGAAATGGGAGGAGAAAAGTTACGTAGGCGTTTTCTCCTCAGTGTTTCCAACCTTTAACATGTTTGAAAATGCACCAGTAAACAAAGCAACCTACCTAAAGTGCTTTAACAGTTGCTAAAACGCTTTTTGTCCCCTCCTGCACTAACCCACACACATTTTAGAGATCTTCGTGAAGAAGTCAGCTCACGTTTAACAGCAAATGATGTTCCTTTTTATGCTCTTTTACTAGCTGGATTTCACAGGAAATTCTGTGGAGTCTCTTCCCCCAGCAGCTTCTGCTACTTTATAAATTATATTTGGCCAAATCCACTCCATTTCTGTGTTTCACGAGTCCAGAGAAAAACCAGACTTAAACCTTTATTCAGTTTTTGTTTTGCGCTTCCATACTGTAGCATATCAGAGATTGTACAGCAGTTAATAAGCTAATAAATACAACATGAAAATTTGCCATGCACTCTATTTATCACTATTTATAAATCCTATTAGAAACAGCTCTTAGAGAATAAAAATTAAATCAGTGTTTTTCTCTTTTATGGTGTTGATATAAAAAGGAATAGTGCTGGTCCAGAAATTTTGTGTCTATATTGGCAGGTCAGAGAAGAAATAGGGAAGAACTAATGTACTGACGTCAGGTATAAAAAGAGTCTTTCTGAAAAGCGTTTTTCATTTAAATCCAGTTGACTTTCCTAGAAACTGGGATCTTAAACAAACCTTAGCTCTGAATATTTATCCAAGAATATTCAACATGGTATCCATTTCACCTAATTTTGCATTTGGTATGTTGTGTAATTCAGGATGGTCATTTACACTCCCTTTACAGTCAGTGTGGAGGAGCAGCATCTTCAGAGAGGAGCCCACCCTGTCTATTCTTGGTCTATTCAGATTTTAGGATGGGCTAAATCTCTTGATGAGGCATCCATATGTGAAGATATGGTTGAGTATAATGATGTTCAGGATTATAAAAATAAAGGCAGATGAACAGATGTTAATTAAAATATCTTAAGACTTTAGTTCCCGTGAGGATTGAAATGCCTTCTAATTTTGTCCTTTTTTTTTTTTATTATTATTATTTCACTTTTGCTTTGTTTTAAGTTAGTCTGACGACATTCATTACTCAGGCTTAAAAATAATCAGTTTGTGAAACACATTTAAAAATATGCATGGATTTTATTCAATCACATTTAAAAATATGCATGGATTTTATTCAGTCACCTTCTTACATGTCTGTTTCATGCCACCTAGGCTCATGAACTTGGCACTAAGAGGAACATTGCGTTTGGAAGAGGTGCTTTAAACTGATTCACAGTATCCTGATAGAGGATGCAGCCAAGCCTAGAGAATTCTGCTTTGTCACAGATTTTAGCAGATCCCAGACATTTCAAACATACTGAGCTTAGTTCACAAATCAGTGGGAATGATTCCATGTTGCTGTAAAAGGAGGTACAATTCCAAAAGAGAGCTAAAATTCCTTTTGAAGATTGCCATTTTTAACATCAGCCAATCTCTCCCCTGGCAGGGACGCCACTTCAGTTTTAAATTTTAGGCAATCACTGCTTCTCATAACTTGTTGCTTAGTTCACAGCCCTGATTTCTCCCCAGGACCCCCAGCTTGACCCAAACGAGCCTCTTCCTTTCAAAATCAATGCGACATAAAGGGGCAGTGGCACCAGGCAGCCTTTCATTTATTACTCATTTGGAAGGTGTTATTTTATGATCCTTAAATCAGAAAGGAAAAAAACCAAAATTAAATATATGACGCTGCCCATCTCCTTGTCCCCTCCTCCAAAAGTTTCAGCTCCCCCTCTGCAAAGGAATTCTTACATTCTGAGTGGCAGTCATGCTGTTTTCAGAGGTTCCATTCTCCTCTGCCAAAGGCTAAAAATAGGTCTGGTCACCAGTGCATCCAAGGTAATCCTATTCATATGTTGATGGTCCTTGAAAAGCCCTTCATTCCAACCTGGCAATGCCTAAGAGTTACCTAATTCCCTTTGATTCTGCTTTTCCAGAATAGAATTTTTCCCTTAGTCCTGACAGCATCAAAGTAAAAGGGTAAAATGAGCCAATGTTCAAAAGATGAACGACTAGAATGAAGCATATCCATCTTTCATGAGAGTAATGCTAAAATTCACCCTCCTGTCCCACAGCTACTCATAAATCATGCCACTGGTTTAAAAATAATGAAATTTTTTAACACAGAGGCTTTGATTCTTTTGTATTTTCACCACAGACACCTTTTCTCACAAGTAGGGGTTATAGACCACTCTGCCTGGAGTGGAATGGTCCAGGACAGTGCAGTGAGGGGTAGGGGGGCAAGAGAAAAGAAAGTTATTTGGCTCATGGAATATAAACTCCTGAATTTTAATTCTCAGTATTTGAGTTTTAAGTAAAAGAGGAAATTTTCTGGTGAAATGTGAGAGGGTCCTAGGATATAGTTCTGAAGAAAAATAGATGTAGTACACCCATAATTAACTACAATCTCTTAGCTCTGATAAATCAGTACAGAAACTGGAGCTAAAAATCTGTATAATATTACCAGAAATACATATTGAACTGTCTAAAGGCTCCAAATGTTGGGGTTTTTTTCCTGTTCCTCACATATTGGCTTCCCCAGTAGCAGCTCAGACCTTCAGTGTTGCAAAAATTGATAATTTTCCACATGTGAGCTCCAGTTCCATTCATCCCTCCCTTGGCAGGGAGTGAGACTCTCTCAGAAAACACTGGGATCCCACAAAAATGAACACAGGTCATGAATTATTTAAAAATATATATTAATATCTAGAGAATTAATAATATATGTTGAGGCAAAGTCTCATTATTTTTCAAACCTCTCTTTTGTAACTTGACTAAGTGCTCTTTGCATGCAAAATTATACTCACAGAAGCTACATTTTCACCAACTAAATATTGTTTCCACAAATCCAAATGTTAACTCACTTTTTTTTTTTCGGATACTTCAGATTAGGTCCATGAGTTTAAACATTTGGCACAGATCCCAGGAGAGGAATTTTGCTGAGGGACTACATGATGCAGGTTGGGATCAGCAGATAAAGAAACAGATATTTAGAACCACGTGTGCTGGTGCAGCAGAGCAGGGAAGAAGCTGTCATATATGAAAATACATTTGGATCAGACTTTTCCTTTCAAATGACATCACAACCTCTGTTTTCAAGAATGGGCATAGCCTAGAAATTCTTCTAAACTGCTCTCTCGTGCTCAGCTCCAAAGAAGGCCCCATGATGTGACCACCACACATCTGTGAGCCACAAGTCTGCATTTTTAAAGTAACCAGCCTGCAAAGGCTCAAAAACCATCCCAGAAGACGACAAGGAGCCAATCCAAGCCTACTCTGTTACCAAAAGGGACCATCCCATCCTTCCTCTTGATCCTGCTTCCACACAATCACCCTGAAACTATTGCTGGTGTTTTGTGGCCCACGGGGAACCTTCGGTTATTTCACTGTTCCAGTGAAAATGAACCATTTAATTTTCGGAGGGCACATTTCTGGTTTGATGATTCATGCAGAGCTGCATGAATACCAATGCTTGCTCCAAGGAGCAGGAGGGAACTCGCAGCTGCAGGAGGTCAAGCAAAAAATCCCCTTGAGACAGAGAACCCAGTTATGAAACTGCACCCTGACAGTCTCAAAAACACCTTTATTCTGAGTACTAAAGCTTTGGAATATTGTGCATAGCAATTTCATATCCACAGAAAATGTCAGCTAAATAATTTCTAAGAAACAAGAGATTTTAACACAGAGATTAAGTCGTTACATCTTTCACTAAAAGGGTGGTAAGATGCTCTGACCTGGATCACCTCACGTCAGAGCCAGGCATAAAACTTACAGCTGCATATTCAAATTCAGGAAGTGTTTAAATTTTAATGTATCTTGATTGCTGTTAAAAAATGTTATGAAAACGGGTAATGTTTGATGGACATATTAGCTGACTTTTTTTGTGCAACAGCTGTGTAAACTCCCTGTGGGATGATAAAAAAGAAACAAATGCAAGGACCAATATAATTTCCTGAAGTGCAGTGAAAAAGTACAAATAATATTTCAAAGAAAATCTTTGCTTCCCAGCCTTAACTGTGCTGTGGACAAAGAAAAATACAATTTTTTGTATTGTAGTTGCTGCAGAATGCTCAAGATTTCTGTAGTCTGAGAACAGCTTTGAAATATCACTTTTGTATTGTCAAACAAAGTGTTTAAAATAAGCTTTCTTTGTTATTGTAAGCTCAAAATGCTTTGGTCCCTGTATTTCATAACAAGCTAGCTTTGGGTTTATCTGACAGGTTTTTTTCCATAGCGAAACTATAAATTGATAAAGTTATTAACTTGCTTTCTGGGGTGTAATGGTGAACCTCAAAAAATAAATTAATAAATTCAGCACCATGAAGTTCTAGGCTGCTCCACCTGTCTGTTGTTCAAATAAAAATACATGAGTTTATGTAGCCAGTTTAGCCCTCAGTAACACCATCCTTTTGTTAATGAGATACAAACAGTGCTTTAGAAAACCAAAAGTTAATCCCACAGCTAAAATTCACTAGTCAAATTCCAGGTGAATTTTCTATATTCTGCTATATTCTCCATATTCTATATGGGGCTAACAACACACAGGAGTAGAACCATATACAATTTAATGTAAATAAAGTAACTAGATTGGTTTTTTTTATTAACAAAGTGCAGAGTTTAATAAAGATGCATTCAAGGCCTCATTATTGTATGTACAAATTAATACAGAATGTAGATTTAGTCTGTTGCAAAGTGCACAAATCAATAAATGAGACCCAAAATCAGAATGGACACGATTTATTATTGAGATCAAATTGAAAGCATAATCCAACAAATCTGGCTATAGCTTTTCTGTATTGCCACACAACAACTTGTACAACACCACCAGAAAATATTTTTTTAAATGTCATTAAAATAAAACCCTTTTGGTTTCTTCAGTTGGGAACTCATTGCACTGTTCCAACAGAGAGATGAAAAACTCCACCATTATGTTTACAGTTAACCAGGTCCTTGAAACACACGACCTCTGATAATTTTACCAGTATTTACCTATTCCTATTTTGAAAAACCCCTCTATATCTTCTGATATAATTTTTCTTTGGTTCGAATTAATGATCCAGCTCTGCAAAGATTTTCCTCTAACATATGCTTGTACAGTGGCTACAGATCTCCCTGATTCAAGATAAATGTTTTATATAATCTGTTTCCAAGCTGCAAACTCTGGAGAATTGGCAGAGTCAGGGACTTCATAGCAGCTGAGCAGGGCAGGCAGACCTCTCAGTCACTGAAATCAGTTTGCACATCTGGATTTTGCAGAATAAAAGCAAAGCACCTAAGAAAAGACAGGAAGCCAAGAGGTGCTACAATCTCTGTGAGGTACAGTGAGTTACCTTTTCGTGCAAGGAGTATCTCAGTAAAGATGGCTCATTTGAATTATTTGCTGCTTGGACTAACTGAGTGGCTGTAATTCAGGATCAGGTGTTCTGGACCCCAGTGGACAGTGACGTATCATATTCCTGTGAAGAAGACAAACCTCTGCCCCTTCCCATTCATATTCAGCTTCAGGTCTACATATAAAGAGAGTAATAAATAAACAAAGCAGCTAGGAAAGAAGGGGCCAGTATCCTGATAAGCACATCAGCTTTTCAGCATGGTGCCAGCAGCATAAATGCAAATTCTTGGGGTTTATTTCATGGGAATTAGGGGAATAGTTTCCCTCCAAGACAATATTTTGACAAGGCTCATTTTGTCCACTGGTAATCTGTGATTTCACATCTGCAGGATCCCCAGCTTGGCCAGGAATTGCACGCTATACCTGAGAGCTGAGCTGGTTCTGTTGTCAGCTCAGTTATTTCCTCAGACTTCCCTGGCAATTCCTTCAGCTCTGCAGTCCCTCTTTCCGAGTATCCTTGCCCCTTTGGGTCCTGTCTGGTTCAGTGTTTATTGATTTGCTTGGAAGGTTTTGACTTAGCTCCTCACAGAACAGAGCAGATATTCAAAAATCTCTCTTGATTTCCTGCTAACAAACATGTGCCTTCTTCCAACCTCAATTTCCATTAATCTGGCAATTCATCTTGCCAGTTCTTCAACTTTCTCACTTCAAAGACTCTCCATGTAGTCCCTGCTTTTCTTCAGAAACTGTCTAACCATAATTTGATTTTAGGTTTGAGAGGATTATGTTTGGCAGTTTTGATTTGATGATTCTAATTTTTTTATCTGCAGTTTTGTCTTATCCCAGGCTCTTTTAGAAGGATTCCCACCTACAGTGTGACTTTTAAGATCTGATTATGCTGCTGACTGTCCTGTTTTCATCTCATTGTCTTCAATTTGATCCTTATGCTCTGCAGCTCAGTAGAATCCTATATTTAAATATGCGTCTTAATGCCCTTTGACACCTTGGGGTAAACTTTACCACCTTTTTTTTGTCCTTCTCTCTTTTTGACTGGCTTGTCAGTACCACTACAGAGGCTGTCAGGATCCACACAAAGCCCGTGCATTTTGTGAAATAATATTTATAAAGACAGGCAGTGGGATGTGATTTTCATGAAAAAGGTTTCATGTTGAACACAAAGTGGTTTTGTGTTAAATTGTTCGTCAACAAAGAGCTAATGCATCAAGGAATGACCTTTACTTGCTCATCTGTGCCATCAGTCTTAATTTAGAAACCCAGCAATGCCCTTAAACAGGATAATTATGAAGTTAAGCTCACACATAAATCTTCAGTGTAAAAATTAGGCATATGGGCTGAGGGATATTTTAGCTTTCGGTTTTCGTTCTGTAGCATTTTGTTAGCCTAGCAAGAAGAAACTGAGGAGCAGCTTGTAAATTCAGGGGGCGTCATCCTGAATCCCTTCTTGAATTCAAATCAAGGCCAAAAAATCTGGGACAGAAATACCCCACGTTATTTCCTTAATTTTACAAAAATCTGAGTGCAGGTTTGGTGAAGTCTCATTGCCTGTTCTTGTGCTGAGGAGAGCCTGGGACTGAACTGTGCCAGCAGGATGTGGGTGACCTCATCTCCCATCTCCCAGTGCCTTTCTGGGATTCCTGTATCCACCCTTAATGAGAAAACTCTGATTTTGCTTCCCTACAGAAATACACTGTCCTGGGAGAGGGCATCTAGAGAAGCAAATGGGGCTTCTCAAATTGCATATAAATGTTGTGACATTTGATGTTTCTACCCTGCAAGGATGAGGTTGTCGCTTGTGAAGCAGCCCCTTAAATACACATTACATCTGAAAATGCACTCCACCAAGGGCAGTGAGGATGGGTCACAGCACAGGCTGTGTGTCCAGGGAACCACTGCGAGTGCAAACACTGTCAGCTGAGGGACCTGCACTCCCTCAATCCCTCTCAGCTGCCCAGTATTTACTCAGTTCAGTGATTCCCATTTTTGTGTCTGTGCCTTTTCTTCTTGTCCAGAAGTGTCTTTTGTGATCAGGTTCAGAAGTCATTCCAGAGGTGGTGTTCCCACTACAGGCACAGCATTTTCACACACGGATATTGCTACAGCTCTTTCTTTCAGCTGCCTTTTCTCCTCAGTGAGCTTGAAGAAGTTTATTCTTAACTTACAGACTCTGAGTTAGCTACAGAGCGCTGGGCAAGTGTTATTTTCTCAGTGACTCTGAGCTGATCCCTCTACAATTGCTTTTCACAGTAGAAACTTGCTCCTTTCATCCCAGAAAGAGTGATATCCCCGTCCCCAGCTGAACCAGTAACACCAACACAATCACACTTCCACTGATTGCCGTGTCCCTGTGATGAGGAAAGGCTGCATTCTGTGAGTGAGCACAAACACGTGTACCATTAACTCATTAATGCAAATTCCATCAGATTCTACAGAGAGTTTGTGCTCCATCTGCAGATGCAGCTGATTGTGCTGTCCTGCACTGATCTGCCAGCTCCTCCTTTCAGACAGCACATTTGATCAGCCAAAATAAATTGCTCAGGAATTAGCTCCGCAGGAAAAGCTGGCTCAAAAGTGGATCAGTTTTATTGTTTCCGAAAGTTCATAAGTGTATCATTTTTCCCCAACAGACCCATCTCTCAGAGAGACATTAACTGTAATGGAACAGGCTCAATCATTCATATCTTTAGAGGATGGGCAGGCTGATCACCGTGTGAGGGGGGTAAAACAGGTGAGCTGTGGAATCTGTGAAGGGTCATCTATCATAATGTGCTGGGTAACCTTCACAAGCATGCCTAAATGTCTTTGATTAAGGGCTTTTCTTCTGTAACTTGTGATAAATGCTGGAATATTGATTTTCATAAGCTGGTTACTGAAGACAGAGAGCATATTCCAAAATGGGAATTGAACAGCAGCTAGAGAGAGAAAACTTCAAGCTTTCAGAAAAATAAAAAAATTTAAAAATTGCCCACAAGGGAGAAATAAAAAGAGTTAGTTGTAACAATGCCATTACAAGAAGGTTGTAAATGCCTGGGAGGAAAAAGGTACTTTATTTTAAGATTACTAAATTAAGCAAAGGATGTAAGAGGAAAATGTCTTTAGTATTGAAGTCTGTGGATTTCCTACAGCCCATAATATAAATAGGGACCCAGTCTGCTAAAAAAAGATATCTGCTACAAGTATGACATTTCTTCCCTCTGATTTTGTGCAGCAAGTGTCTGTAGCACCACTTAATACAACAACAAGTTGCTTGCTGAAGATTCATACTCTTTTAAAGAGGCCCCTCTAGGCACGTTTGGAAAAGTTCCACAATCTGATTGCTGGTTGCTCCTTTTACTCCAGAAACAGGGGGATCCTGATTGCTGACAATCATTGTATTCAGAAAATAAACTGATTTAGTTAAACAAAACAGAACCCAGAGATACACTGAGATTGCAGAAAAATAATGTATTGAGACTTTAAAATGATGCTTTAAAAATAAACACAAGACTTATGTTGCATTTCTTTACTCAAACAGCTGTATGTGGCTTTGGTTTTTGTTATAGAAAACAGGGAACAACATGTTGATAGAAACACCCATCCTTCACATTAATCTAAATTTCGGAAGCAGACAGAAGAATTCTGTCATTGTTTTCCATTCTCATGTTTATAACTTAAGAGGTCTCAGTTACCCAAGCAGATATCAGAAGGAATAACATGAAATGTAGGTGGTCAATTCCCCACCAAAACCAAGGCACGTGAAGGTTGGTGGCGCTCAGCATTTGGAATCCCTGCTGTAAGAGACGGTCCGAAGATCCCTCATCTGTCTCACGATCATCAACGAGGACAGAGACTGAAAGACCCTAAAAACCCCAAATGGGGAAAGGGCACAGGAGTCCTAGCCAGACCGAGGTGGGATGTCTGCCAAGTGTCTGCAGGTGTGCACGCTGAACAGGTTGCTCTGGTGCTGTTCCTTGCTGCCCAGGCGGGAAGGGCGGTACTGGAGCGGGAAGGAATGTTTGTGCCCAGACCTGCCCACACCCTGCACCGTTACCCCAACACAATGGGACTTACTCCCCTACCTCTTTGGCTAGTTGCCCTCTGCTTTTGAAAGGACTGTAAAAGGACTTTCTGAAGAGACCCCCTTTGAGATCTCCCCATGGAAAGAAGATGGACCATGAGGATCCCGGCTCGCCGTTGGTAGCTATTAACCCTTCTCCCCTTTTCTCTCTCTATCCTTTATTTCCTTGTATCTCCCCCTCTCTTCTATCGCATAATCGTGCTGTTGGCACTCAATAAAGGTGCATTGTTTTGATTGAAGCTAAAAACTTTCCCC